>APFE030706828.1:34585-49600 GCA_000404065.3 Pinus taeda | reverse complement strand
TTATCTTTGTTATCTTTGTTGTTGACATTTTAATATCTAGTTTGGATGGTTATAAAATTCTTGCAACTCATCAAGCTAATGAAGATGGTGAAAGGGAACTTGTAAATTAAATACAAAAGTAATGAATGTCATTTTATGTGGCGTAGAAAAAATTCAACGCAATGAAGTATGTGCATGTTAAAGATATATGGGACAAGATTCAGTGAAACTATGAAGGATATGAAAAGGTAACGAGACCAACTCTTGAGACTCAAAGAATGCAATTTTAGATTTTGAAGATGAGTAAAAAATAAAAAATTGCAAGATCAATGCGATTGTTAATATTATTAGAGGAGTTGATGAAAAAATTAATGAATCAATAATTATTTAGAAAGTATTGAGTTCTCTTCCCTTAATATTCAATGAAAAAGTCTCACTCATTAAAGAAATGAAATGTATGGAAAATATGACAATTGATGAACTAGATAGAATCCTACCTATGTTTTAAATGAGAAAAGAAAAGGATAAATCAAGATTAAAGGAAACAACAATAAATGTATGAAGTAAAGAAAAATATCCCAAATATTATCATCATTACAACTACGAATTAGATGCATAAGAAGCTCAATTTGTGAGAAATCTAAAAAGAGGATCTAGCAATAAAAAGGTAGGAAACTATTCAAAAGTTTTAATTGTAGGAAACCAATATGGAAGCTCATAAAATACATCCCAATGGGAAATTTCTCAACATAGGTGTCGAATAATTTTGGATCATCGAACATAAGCTCTCCATTTTAATCGAACATTTCTGCAAACTCCTTCTCCTTCTCCTTCTCACATGCTCTAAGCCATTTAGTTGTTGTCATTATTACATGCCTTTGCATTCTTTCTGGTTTGTCATTGAAAATGGATGTTTCTCTTCTGTAAGGGTGTTCTTTAGGGAGGAACACCCTAGAGTACTTATACATTTTCTTTTGTAGGTCTTCGGACCACCTAGCCTTCAGAGAAGGTCTAAAAAAATTACATCCATGATACCATTTTGTTACAAGAACTGAGAAATTATTGTATACAGGTTGGAATGTTAGTACGCATGAAGATCAGAACATGTGTACTGAATTTAATTAAATATATGTGAAACAATATTTTCGTGTGTATAAAAAGATCAAGAGAAATGTTATTTACTAGAGAAACTCCTAAGCCTATATAATCATGAATGGTGTAAGAACATATGTCATACAATGTAAAAATCCTCTTTATTGGGATGGGTCTTGTTACATTCTACACATGTATCCCTTCCCATAATTTATTTAATTCGTTTACCAATGATTGTAAGTAAACATCCATATTCTTCACTTGTCTTCTATGAGGGACTATGAGAGCCCACATAAGATGTTCATTCTTCAACACAAAACCATGGGGGGTATTGGTATTGGTCACTACGATAGGAAACATAGAATAGTTGGTGTCTTGGATAGAAAATGGGTTGATGCCATCCATGGCTATTCAGAGTCGTAGACCTCGTACTTCTTCCTTGAATTTTTCAGGTCGTGTATCCTCTATATGCTTCATGGCTAGTGAATATCTTGGATTTGCATAACTCCTAACTCCCTGGTGTGTGAGGCATGCCATCCATAAAACATAGATAATTATTTGAAATGGAAGAGCCTTTGAATCCTTGGGATTATAGGCATGTGCCTCAATATCTTATGAGGAAGACCATGTGATTTACCCATTCTTTTAATTATGGTACATTTCATGCCACATTTCATACATATCTCTTTGTCTACATATTCTCCTCTATATAGAATACAATCATTCAGGCCTGCATGATATGATATGTACCCAACACCCAACATTACAACAATTGCATTGCCTCTTCGCAACTACCTAATAAGACATTGTCACTTGGAATAACCTTATCTTTGAATAACCTGCAATTGGTGGGGAATATAATTGTACAATGTCAATATTTAACATTCGTAAAACAAACCATTTTTAATGTTGATTGTGTGATCAAATTTCTCAAAATCAAAGGGACTTGATCAAACATGCAGGTCAATTAACTCAATAATTTTTAGAGACATGTATTCGACATGACAAACTTTGGTATCAAGCTGTGCAAAAGCATCATTGTCCCCAACAGAGTATAATTTGACTTTCCGTCAGGTCCAAAGAGAGGGGCGGTGGAAGCAAATTTTAGATTTTCGAATAAGGTATTATTGATATGAGCATCATCCCCTCGATCAAAAATTTTGGAATGCGTCTAATATAATTTCTGCCATGGAAGTTGTATCTTGTAAGTAACCATCCATACCAACCTCTATTTGATTTCCTCAATTTTCAACTTGTGATGAAGAACTACTATTGATGTAGTCATTCCTAATTGGTGAATCTAGACGTAGTGGGAATTGAATAGGTGGTTGATTCAACCATTATTTTTATGTTTCCTCTCTGAATATTTTCTCAATCTTTATCTTAAAGTATCCTTATTTCAATTTTACGTTGTAGTGGTGTGAACAGGGAGATGGTAGGTTGGTCGCTCATCATCACTAGAATCCTAATTTCAAAAACTATTGAACATGATTAGTACACTATTAATGATATTAGTAAGCAAATTAATGTAATTGGTTTGTTGAAGTCATGTTATATGAAACAATTTTTACCATCATTGATGTAGGATTGTGGATGGAAGATTTCAAGTTCCAATTGGTAGGGTGAAGAGGTAATCCATTTTCATCTACTAAATACTTTCGATATGTTACTCCTGATAAGAGCTTCCAATGTTTTTTAAATGGAAGAATATTTTCTGCATCTAAACTCGATTCTGAGCCAGGAGCTTACAAATTTGGATACATTTATATTCAAATTGACATGAATTAAAAAAATTAAATTCAATTACATAATGAAAATGTAAATAAAATCTGAACTTACTGGAGATGAAAAGGGAGAACTCTACAAAGGACTTTGATCAAAAACATGGAATGAGATGGAATTTAAAGAATTGTCCATTTGATATTATTGATATTTTGTTTTTGCATTTGAGAAAAATTAGAAATAAAATTTTGCGTCCATATTTAAAATTAATTTCGAGAACAATATAACTACAATTTGAATTTCAATATAGTTTTCAATAATTTTTTCTAGAGTAAGGCAATTTTAGATACGAAATGTATACTATGAACTACTATAATTCATATGGATGTGTCCTAAATGATAATCTGATTTTAATATGTTATTTTATGTCAAAATAAAATTTCAAATAAATCTTAAACCCTACAGGTGCACTTATAAGAGAAAATGGCACCTATCAGTGTAAATCATAACAGCACTAGGGTATTCAAATAATATCCTGACCAGCTTATGGCATTTCAAAAATATGAAATATATTATCATTTGAGTGCATTTGTACAAAAACACATCGATGCCTTTGAATAAAAGCAACATTAGTTTTCACTTGTTTCTAATATTTTGAAAATAAAAACTAATTCTACCATGTCTATGCTCTTATAAAAGCTATAACATCGATGAATTTAAATAAAATTACATGATTGCATTAAAATATTAATCGCAATGTTTCGGGATTTCAAAAAAATTGTATCTGGTGAGTACATTAAAAAAAATTGACACCTAGGGAATATCAATGTACTTTACTTGTAAATGCACCGATGTTTTTTACTATCATATGCACAACAATTTGGATTAGTTGGAAAAAAAAAATGCAACATTCTCTTTTCTTTTTCCAAATTAATAAATGAATGGCAATTAATTTTTTGAAATCAGATTTCATAAAATCTTTTATATAGTAAAATGTTATTAACTATTTCATTAGTTTTGGAGCAACAAAACTATTCATAAGATCAAAGGCTAAAAGGTATGGTGTTTCACTCAAAACCCTGCATAGGAAAAAGTTTAAATTTTATTGTTGATTTTGCTCTATTTTTCTTTAGAATTTCTATTAGGGTTTAATTAAAGGACAAATCGTTTGCAAGAGAGAAATACTAGGAGCACTGTGGAGCAACAAAATAATTTGGAACTGTAAAAACATTAGGCGAATTTTGAGGTCTAAAATGGTCCTCTTAAGAAAATTATAAAATAATAGTGGAAATAATAAAATAAGATCAAATTAAATCATCAAATTTTAAATGTAAAAATAAAAACTATTTTTTCAACTTGTATTTTCAGCTTATCTCCCTATTAATTTACTCAAATATCGAGTAGAAACACTCATTAGATGAAGAATTTGAATCCTCATCCAAGGATTACCCATGTTGTATATTTTTGATCGGCCGTGCTACAAACCAAATCAGAAAACCTTTTAAACTCAGATAGTGTGGATGAATAATTAAGAGCGTGTGAGTCAATAAATCGTCAACCAACCATTCACATGGTGCACATATAAGATTGAACACAATTTTAAAAAAAAAAAATACCACCCTAAACAATCATTGACTCTAGAAATCTAGTTCTAGCCTCAAATATATATATATAATATATATATATATATATATATATATATATATATTATTCAAACTTTTGATTTTCTAATAGGCCCATAATTTTAACATTTTCCTAAAATATTCGCCAAATAACTCTGACGTGTTTATTTGAAATTTAGTTGTTTACAGTTAAAAATGAGAAAAAAGGGCATATGGGCATCAATTTTAAAACCTAGACACAATCATAGCACATCCAAAAAAGAAGAGAAAACAAGTTCTTTGTAAATTCTTTAAAAAATTAATATGTTTGAACTATATGTAAGTTTAACTAATATATTTTTGTTAGTGTGTGCCATGATGTAACAAGAAATGAAGAAGGTCGATAATATTATTTCTAATCTAAGTGTAGAAGAGGATAAAATCTTAATAACAAAATTACAAAAGGATGGATCAGGTGAATGAAAAAATACTATTCAATATGAGATTTTTGTTTTGTTTTGAAATTTCATTCATAATATACTTAAGAATATTAGATAAAATGTTTCAAGGAATCTATTAATTCATATATGTTTAATGTTATATAGCGATAAATAATAAAGGAAAATATCAATGCATTCTAAGAAAATAAAAATTATAGAACATGTAAATGACGATGAATTGGTACTTAACTCATCTAGAGTGCTGCCAGAGGTTAATGAAAGGGGGGGATTTTATTTTATAATAATATGAGGCATCTAATGGAACGAATTTATAGACATTATTTACACTTATAATACAAAAATGAATCCAATGATTCCGAGAACCAAATTATATCTAAACTATAGGAAGCATTTACAAACCAATGGCCAGTGAGACATGCCAGAATTACAATACAAAAAACATACAACAACAAAAAGGAATCACTTAAAAGGAAATATTATTAATTAAAATATTTTTCCATAATTATATGTATATATTACTACAAACCATACATTTATTAATATCCATTTTGTTATATTTAGTTTTCATATATCAGCATAAAAATAGTTTATTACTTTTTTCAGGAAGATTATGAAAATCCCAAATGATGAAGGAGTTGATATGTGAAACATGCCAGTTGGAATGTCCAAAAAAGTGTACAAGGATATGGTTAAATAAATGGACATACTTGAATCACAGGAGGAGCCATCTCAACAATAATGTGCTTCAAAAGTATGTAATCATGACTAATTTTGTACATATGAAAACATAATTCAGCATTAAATATTAATTTTCATGTATTTTCTTCTATAAAAAAAACAAAATGGAACTCATTCAACGCCTAAAAGAGGATGACAAGGAAGAAAATGGTTGATATCAAAATTTGCGAGTAAGTTTCAGTGTTTCGTTATAAAAGTTCAACATTTCATTTTTGTATATTTTAAGTTGTTTTATAGCAACCATCCTTGAATTTATTCAAATAGGCGATCACATACAAATAAGAATTATTGGAATAATTAATTGACATTGGGTTAAATATGTGTTTTGGGTATATGTTGGATTATCAAAAAATAATTTTGACTTTTGTAAGTATCTATATTTTTATACTTCTCTGGGCTTATAATTAATAGAACAAAAAAATCCTTTATATTAAATCTATGATTTATATTGGGGATTAAAACATGCAGGAGACAAAGTATTGAACTACGCCAAAAAAAGACTTGTTGCAGCAAGGCATGAGACATGGTTTTGAAACCATGTCTACAGTTTATATGTCACTTCTTGCTATGGTACATTTCTATTCAATTTACATTGATCTATATTACTTATTTTAATTTTCATTATTCCGACCAATGCAGATACACTTATTACACCTTATTTGTATGTTCCCAGAAGGTAGAAGATCAAGAAGACTAAAAAATATTGATTTAATCAACAAAAAATTCATCCAAATAAACCAAGTCATGGAACTCACTTGAGCACTGACAATAGTTCCAAAGAAGAATGATGATCTATTTGGATATCAATGCAACTTGTTTTATTTTTTGAAATAGTTGTCTATGAAAATGAAACATTTTGTTTAATGTAATGGACATAGTGTCTCAATTCAAATACTAGGTTTTAACAATAACAGTCCCTTTTTGTATGCAAAGAGCCTCTTATGCATATATAATAAAACGAACTTTGATTTATTTTATCGTGTTTTCCATTGTCACTATGAAATGTTACACCACTAATTAAATAGATGGATGATTAAATATTATAATGAAGAAATGTGAAAATTGATCATATACAAATTAATTCAAACATCATATACAAATGCACTAATCAAATTTTAATTTATATGAATATTGTTATAAGATATATGTGATTTTTTTAATGAATTACAAATTTGAAAAATTCTAATAATTGCATTATCATAGATCGATGTTTCTAGAAAAGAGAAAATCTCATACAAAAAAAATATTACGTCCATATCATAAACATGGAATGGTGTGTTATGATATATAAAAGCACCATGATGACATATTTTTTGTATGATCAGTTCTTTCTTAGAAAACGACAATACCAGGTCATTTAACTCTTTAAGCACCAATACTTTTTGCAATTAACGCCCCAATGCATTACAATTCTTAACACACCAATTCTTTTGTAGAATTGTCACCCTTGTCCTACAAAATATTATTTCCACCTTTGGTGTTTTATTAAAGTTAAAAACACATGTCATTTTATAATTGTAGCACATTGGTGCATTTATACATAAAATATACATCGACACTGGGAGTTCAAATAAAAGCATCAAGTTTACAAGATTTTTTGCGTGCACCAGTGTCATTCCTTAGAATAACGACCCGGGGCGGCACAATTGTTCTTTGCTTTTAATGTCTTGGTCCTATAACTTATGTATGCAACCCCGATGATTTAGATATATGTCGTGCACTAGTGCTACAATTTCCATTAAGCGCAGAACAAATAAAACTTATGCTAATACCTTCAACAACCCCTATTTTCCCAGATTTTTCCAAATCTGATGAAGTTCCATTATAATTTTTGTTAAAAAATCCACTATCACAAACATATATTTTTGCAGATGCTTTTTTGACATTTTTTACCAATTTTATAACACTAAAAACCTCTATTATAACCTCCGCTAGAAGGCATTTTCGTTGTAGTGATCTAATATGAGGGAGACTCATAATTTTGAATGTCCTCCCAATGTAATATATATATTATATATTATATATATATATTATATATATATAATCTTAACTTTAGATATATCGTGTGTCAAGAGGATTTAATGGAGTATCCCTCTCTTTACATATACATATTGAGTTAAGATGGTTATATACTAGTATAAATTTTAATTTTCATTAATACTTACTTAGAAACCTTAAAAAAATATCAATCCATCTAACATTGTTTCTTCAAGTCAAATTAGTTCCAATGTAACATTATATATATTAATATATAATATATATATTATATATATATATATATATATATAAATATATATATATAAATAAAATTAGAATCCATCATGACTTTGGATAATATTGTGTGTTCAAGAGGATTCGAAGGAGGTGGATCCTAATTTTACACTGATATATCTTGAGTTAAGATGGATATATGCTAGTATAAATTTAATTTTCCATTATAATTTATATTAAAACCTTAAAATAAAATCATTCCACAAAAAATTTGTTCCAAGTCAAATAAGATCAATGTCAAACGTTATAATAAAAAATAAAACTCTATAATATTATATAATAACCAAACATAGATCCATCATAACTTTGATGTATTGTTGTCAAGAGGATTCAAAGGAGTGGATCCCTAATTTTACATGGGATAATCTTGATAAAGAATGGATATATGCTAGTATAAATTTAATTTTCATTATAATTCTATTAAAACCTTAAAAATATAATTCCACCTAAAATTTTTGTTCAATTCAAATAAGGTCAATGTAACGTTATAATAAAAATAAAAAACTCAAAGTTAAAATGCATTTGAAACTATATATTGGAACATTTAAATTTTATATTCAACAATAGAATATATCAAGCCTGTAAATTGCCCTCATTACATCAAATATAATGGATGAACATCATGGGATGAAAAAATAATTATGTTTAACCTTTAAATAGACTTCTTCACATCAAGCACCATGGATGAAAACCACGAGTCATCTAATACAATGGGTTTGAAAACTATTTATGCTGAAAATGTGTCCCTTTTGCTTTAAAATAGTTGAATATGATTCCCAACTTCTCATGTTTCCATTAAACTAGGGGAATGAAATTCCTTTTAAGATATATGATGTGGCTATTTAAACCAAAAAATAATATAACATATTGAAATAAGGTGAAATGTGATATATTTAAATAATATCAACTAGCAAAACCATATAAATTAAATGGCATGATATATTTAAATAGTATCAACTAGCACATCCATAAAAATTAAATGGTGGGTAGATGCCTATAGGCATCAATCCACAATAAGAATAAGAAAAACACTTCATTATACATTTCACGTTGCTAAAATAAAAAAAAATAAAAATCATGAAAATAAGAAAATTATTCTTATTATTGATTAAATATATATACATTTCCAAAAATAGGGAACAAGATCCCTAACCTTGAAACCTAGTTTAATATGGAGATTCATAGTATGTAAGGAGTTTTTGTTAAAATACAATGGGCCAATAACTTGGCTTATCAATACCACGTGCCCAAAAAAACTATAATTCATTTTATAGAACACTTGTTCATGTGATATTTTGTTTCATTAATCAATTTAATTAAAAAACAAAAAAGCATAATTACATTAGAGATAAATGATAACCTTTAAATTTTATCCACTACAATAAATATTATAAAATAATATATGGAAATTCAACCTCTGCCGTCCCATTCAAATTATAAAATTCATAACTCAGAATAAGCACATCTATGTTGATATATTCTATTTTATTAAATTGGGCAAAATTATCATGTAGGTGACAACAATAGGATTTGTTGCTATATTAGCTCCATTTTGTTGAGGAGGAGTTATTGCATCCTATATTTGTTGTGAGAGAATTTATGATTCAGTTTTATACTCCTAGCTATAAAAATATAAGCCCGTATAGGATATTGGGATGCTAGAGAGTGTGTGAGGAAATAAATTGTTGTAATCTCCCATTGAATAATAAGATTGCCGATGCGTCTGTTTCGGTGGATGTAGCCTAGATTGGTTGGGTGAACCACGTTAAATCCTTGTGTTATTTTGTTTTATAATTTTATGTGTTGTGTATGCCTTTCAAATTTCCGCCATGCATTGCTTGCTCCAACGATTGGTATCAGAGCATGTTGTGGAGCTCGTACGTGTGACAGAGCTATCGGAGGTGGAGCTTTTGCCGTTGGCGCAGTTTCTTCAGGAACATTCGCGCCAATTTTGAGAGAGGATAGTGTTGGCATGATTTATTTTGGAACAGGCGCGCCCATTGGCGCGGTTCTGAGTGTAATACTTGCACCAGTGCACCAGGATCCCAGTTGGCACGAAAACGACGGGTATACTCGTGCTAATTTTTTCACTTACACCATTTTTTGTTCTAGCGCGGATCTTCTGCTATCAAGGAAGCGACAAGTCCCTTTCAACGTGCCAAGCATTTGTCTCTTTGGTAAAACTGGATTTTTTTTTTAAATTATAATCTGAAATTTGTACAACAGAGGGATTTTATGATAAGGTAAAGGCAGTATAGTATAAGGCAAAGGCATTTTTTAAATATTAATTTTATTTATTAAAAATTTGGAATTGTAGATTGTTTATTTGTTACAACATGGAAAAAACTCAAAGTTCTCGTTTTGAGATCGAGAAGTTTAATGGAAAAACCAACTTCGAGATCTGGAAAGTTAAAATGTATGATCTACTTGTACAATAAGGCGTGGCAAAGGCATTGTTGGGAAAAGCCAAACAACCTTACAACGTGACAGATGATGAGTGGAGCGAATTGGATGAAAGAGCATTGAGCGGTATTTGACTATGTTTAGCGGATCATGTTTTATTTAACATCATGTCAGAGAAAACTGCTGCTGGTTTGTGCACAAAACTTGAGAAGTTGTACATGACAAAATCCTTAACCAATAGGATTCTTCTGAAACTACAGTTGTACAATTTGTGAATGAAGGAAGGTACATCTATTACTGACCATTTGAATACCTTTAATACTCTCCTGGTGCAATTAGAAAGTATAGAAGTAAAATTTGAATCAGAAGATAAAGTTATAACTTTATTATGCTCGTTTCCCCAGTCATGGGATCATTTTTTTACTACTATAAGTCTTAGTTCATCAGAAACCCTTGAATTCGATGAAGTTGTTGGATATTTGTTGTCCGACCAGACAAGGAAGAGGTCAAATGCATAAACCTCTACATCAGAAGCAGTGATGGTCAAAGGTCGTTCTAAAGAAAGACACATGAGTAGGCACAACGACTCCCATTCAAAATCGAAAGGGAAGAAGAGTAAGGTAAAGTGCTGGTTTTGTGCCAAATCAGGACATTTGAAGGACTGTTGGAAGAGACAGCAAACATCTAAAGAAGACTCTTCAATAGAGAAGAAATAAGTAAACACGATAGATACAAGTTCGGCATCCGGTTTAGGTATGAATGATGAAGTGCTATCAGTTAATTTGTCTAATCATGATCAACATTGGCTGTTAGATTCTAGTGCATCAAATGACATGTGCATTCATAGAGAATTGTTTAAGACTTATAAATCAATAAATGATGGAGTCGTTTACATGGGAAATGATGTCACATGTAATATTGTGGGAATTGGAAGCATCCAGCTACAAATGTTTGATGGCACAAATAAAATTCTTACTGATGTACGACATGTACCTGAATTAGAAAAAGATCTCATTTCACTAGGAGCACTTGACACTAATGGATATAAAACTATTATTCAAGGTGGAGTAATGAAAATTTGGAAATCTTTCTCAGTTAGAAGGGAGAATAGAGTCAGATCATGTTTCTACGTTGTCTAAAAATGACAACAGTTCTATTCGTTTATGGCATCAAAGGTTGGGCCATATGAGCAAAAGAGGTGTAAAGATTTTATCTGATCGTAAGTTACTTTGTAATTTAAAGTATGTTAAGTTAGATTTCTGCAAACATTGTCTGTTTGGGAAACAAATCAAGCAAAAGTTTAAAACTGGAAAACATACTACTAAGGGAATCCTTGATTATATCCATTCTGATGTTTGGGGTCCATCCCCTACAACCTCATATGGAGGATCGTCGTATTTTGTATCTTTTATTGATGATTTCTCTAGAAAAGTGCGGGTCTGCATGTTAAAAAGGAAGTTTGATGTATTTACAGTTTTCAAATAGTTTAGAGCATTAGTAGAAAACATCACTCGAAGAACCATAAAATGTTTAAGAACTGACAATGGTGATGAGTTTACTTCAAATGAATTTGACAATTATTGTGAGGACACTGGGATTGAACGATGTAAAACCACTGTATATACTCCTTAGCAAAATGGAGTTTCTGAACGCATGAACATGAATCTTTTAGAGAGAGGAAGAAGTATGCTTAGTAACGCCAATTTGCGGAAGGAATTGTGGACAGAAGTGCTGGCTATAGCCTTTTATGTGATAAATCGATCACCATCAATGGCGATAGGATGCAAAATTCCTCAAGAGGTATGGAATGGTCATCCTTGTGATTATTCTAAACTAAGAGTTTTTGGTTGTGATGCATATGCTCTAGTTCTGAAACATCAGCGTTCTAAATTAAACCCTAAATCAAAAAGATATATCTTTGTTGGATATGGTGATGGGACTAAGGGATATATATTGTGGGATCCTACTACTCATAAGATCATCATCAACAGAGATGTTAAATTTAATGAATCCTCTCTTGCAAATTTAGATGTAGATAATAAATTGAAACAGGATAATGTATCTGAGTTTCAACACATTCAGTTTGAAACCAGTTCTTATGATAGTCAAGATGAACATAGTTCATATGCAATTCATGAACAAGTTTCAAATGCAGATCATGAACAAGTTTCAGATATAGATCATGAACATGTCTCAGATGCTAATCATGAAGAAGTTCCTATAGATAATAATCAACAAATTGTGGAAGTACCAGAAACATGTTTAAGGAGGTCTACAAGAACGAAACTTCCTCCTAAAATCTATGATGATTATGTTACTTGAGTTGCTTTACCCGCTAACAATGATGAACCTTTGTGCTATCAGGAAGCTTTAGAAGGTTCTAAAAGTGAAAAGTGGAAAGAAGCTATGAAGGATGAGATGATGGCATCAGACAAGAATGGCACATGGGATCTGGTAGAAATTCCTAAAGACATAAAAGCTGTGGGATGTAAATGCGTTTTCAAATTGAAAAGGGGTGTTCATGATATAGAGGATAGTTACAAAGTAAGGCAAGTCTCAAAAGGTTTTTCTCAGAAAGAAAGCATTGAATTTCATGAGATATTTTCACGAGCTATAAAAATAGTTTCAATTTGAATTGTATTAGCATTAGTCACTTTACTTGATTTAGAACTACAAAAAATAGATGTTAAAACTGCATTTTTACCTGGAGATTTAGATGAGGAAATTTACATGGAACAACCGAAAGGGTTTGTTCAAAATCAGAAAAAGAAATTTGTCTATAGGCTCAAGAAATCATTGCATGGTCTAAAGCAGTCGCCTTGACAATGGTACAAGAAATTTGATTCTTTCATGATGAGTCAAAATTATATAAGAAGTGAATATGATCATTGTGTTTACTTTAAGCAATTAAGTAATGGCATGTTCATTATCTTAGTGTTGTATGTTGATGATATGCTTTTGGCAAGCAAAAGCATAATAGAATCAACAGGTTAAAGGCTCATATGGCAAGGACATTTGATATGAAAGGTCTAGGAGAAGCAAGACAGATTTTGGGAATGGAGATTTTCAGAGACAGGAGCAATGGTAACCTGTGGCTATCACAACATAAGTATATTGAGAAAATACTCTTAAGGTTTGGTATGAACAATGTGAAGCCTGTGTCAATCCCTTTAGCTTCCCATTTTAAGCTTTCTTCTAGTTTATGTCCTAATACAAATGAAGAAAAAGATTACATGTCTCGAATTCTGTATGCCAATGTAGTAGGTTTTTTGATGTATGCGATGGTTTGTACTCGACCGGATATTTCACATGCAGTTGGGGTTGTTAGTAGGTATATGGCAAGTCCAGGTAAAGAACATTGGTCAGCAGTGAAATGGGTGCTTCGGTATTTGAGAGGCACAAGTGATTATTGTATCAATTATAAGAGGAGTAGTGAATTTGTTTGTGGATATGTTGATTCCAGTTTTACAGGTGATTTGGATAAGAGAAGGTGAACATCAGGATATGTCTTTACTCTTGCAGGTGGAGCTATTAGCTGGATGTCAAAGCTACAGAACATTGTTTCTTTATCCACTACTGAAGCAGAATACATTGCTGCTTCTCATGCTTGCAAAGAAGCGATTTGGTTGAAAGGTTTGTTTGGTGAGTTTGGTAGGTTACAGGACAACATCAAGTTATTTTTTGATAGTCAAAGTGCAATTCATTTGGCTAAGAATCCGGCCTATCATAGTAAATCAAAGCATATACCTATCAAGTACCATTTTGTAAGACAGGTTATCACTGAAAGAGGAGTCTCTCTTGAAAAAGTGCATACAAAGGAGAATTGTGTAGACATGTTCACGAAACCAGTTTTGTTAGAGAAGCTACATTGGTGTCTGACTTCTCTTGGCTTGCAGAAAAGATAAAAATAATAAAGAAATTGGGTATCAGGCTAATTGTTCTCAAGGTGGAGATTGTTGAGATTTTCTGTTTTATTAAATTGGGCAAAAATATCATGTGGGCGACAACAGTAGGATCTGTTGCTATATTAGCTCCATTTTGTTCAGGAGGAGTTATTGCATCCTATATTTGTTGTGAGAGAATTATGACTCAGTTTTATACTCCTAGATATAAAAATATAAGCCCGTACGGGATATTGGGATTGTAGAGTGTGTGAAATTAATCGTTGTAATCTCATGTTGAATAATAAGATTGTCGATGCCTCTATTTTGGTGGATGTAACCCACATTGGTTGGGTGAACCACGTTAAATCCTTGTATTATTTTTTTTATGATTTTATATGATGTGTATGCCTTTTAAATTTCCATTGCGCATTGCTTGCTCCAACAATCTATCACCTTAATTATTTAATAACTTCAAAATATTATCTAAAAAACTCATCCTTTGGCTGAGCCACTTAAAAATAGCGTAATAAAAATAACAAGGTTTGTTATCATCGAAGGGAAACATTCTTTTGTCGTCGTTATGAATGTCACTGCTTTTACCATTGTTTATTGCACCAACACATATGTCGATATGTAGATATGAACATCAATCATTGATTCCTAATGAATACAATGCATTGAATTTTTCACATTGAGAGTACGCAAAAGCTTTCCTATTTTTCGCAAGATATTATCTAATGATCATAAAGTCCATTTTTTTACAATAATATTAATTGTTATTTAATTATAACATTAATATGTTTTGTAGTTTAGTAAATATACTAATTGATTATATCTAACAACCCTTCATTATAATAATGTAAA
>APFE030706828.1:21319-33844 GCA_000404065.3 Pinus taeda | reverse complement strand
TTTTGAATAAAAGATTTTTTTTAATATAAAATAAGAGAATATAGAGTAGTACAGTATCTAAAATGTAAATAAATAATGATTATAATTATTGGTTATATTTTGCTATTCAATTTAGATAAAATGTCTCCATTTTTATAGCTAAATATTTAATAATATATAATTTGTAATATTATTCAATTTAAATAGCCATGATTCATATATGAAACAATTATCTTAATCATTGGCATGTGATATTATATTTGGATTATTTGAATGTTTTGTTGATCTACTTAGACTTGATTTTGTCATCCTTCATTCTGCAACTACAATCATAGAGGTAATGTTTCCTATGTATACATATTTACAATCTAATATACATTAATTGTATAAACAAAAAATAATACCTTAGTAGTGATTACTGCATAAACAATACACAATTTTTGAAAACCGTGGCTCTCACCATCTCTCAACAAATATTTAGTTGGATACACTTGGTACAAGAACTTGATATGTCATGATAAAGCATAAAATTAGATATAGTAAATGTTTCTTCTTATTTATTATAAAATAAAGGAAGTAAAAATCCCTAGTTATTTACAATTTGTTTGATTAACCCTGACATATAAGCACAACACATAATTAAGTGTCAAGAGAAAATTCAAATGGATCTTTTTGTACACAAGCACTTACTAGAAAACCTTTATGAGTAACTATAAATTAACTAATAATATATATCATATCACATATGAAATCTTAACGAACATGAATTAAATACTCATAAACATTAAGACCAACCCTATATTTATTATTATGGAGTCTTATGTATTGAACCTTGCACACTTTGTTTTATTTTTTGCAATAACAAAATAATTCTAAACTAATTATTCATCCTATAATTACATTCTCTCTATATAGAAAAGTCAATGAATATGTGTACATATCTTAATAAAAAAAAAAAATACTACAATACAAAAATTAAACATAAAAAAAATCTTGATATATTACATCTATAAAGTATTATGGTTCTGGTTATTATATGGCCACATGTAACATTCTACTTAACACACATTCTACGCAAATTAAAATTATTATTTATGTATTGATTTGCTGTAATAATGGTTTACATATTCTGCATGATTAAGTTTAATGATTCTATATCCTAACACATTAAACCTTGGATTCCCAACCAAAAGAGATGGTGGGAGCAGCTTCTGGATGATTCTGGTTGCTCTGTAGTTGTTCATCACTTTATTGGATGGTCTCCCCATCGACAGTCCTCTATGGCTCAACTCCTTTGGACAGCTAAGAGTGTTTGCCTTAATTCCCTTGTCCAATGCATCCTCAAGAAATTTCAGCATTTCTCTCTTTGTCTTGCAGAGCTGTCCTATTTTGGCTAATGGCTTTGGGGTTTCTCTCTAATTCGCTTTTGCATCATGATGTTGTTGATGATACATCCCTAGCTGAGTCACAGTTTCTCCGTGGTTGCTTGTTAGGTGATTCAGTCATCGAGACGACTCTGGTGCTTATTTCTTGCAAGAATTTCATGCAACACCATCTAGGTAACGAGATGGCTATTTGTTCTTAGTATTTTCATTTTTGCATCAGAAATTTGATAGGTCCTCTATAATTAATAATGCTTCCTATTTTTCTTAGATTTCGTCGAGGGCTTCCAGCAGTAGGCGAATGATCCTTCCAGGTAGAGACCCTACCTCATTGTGTTGGTCCACAGATTTGCAGTCTCAAAACCCCATCCAAATCCGGGTAAAGTGAAAGATATTTTGGGAATTTCTTGGTACGCAGGGTTGAAAGTCTTTAAGGTTTCTAATGGCTTTCTAGTTTGTTGATAATTCCCTAAACTGTTTATAGAACTTGTTAGCTTTTTGTCTATACATATTCAAAATCTAGAGTATAGATGGCCAAGGCAATATATTTCATGGCTCTACTGCTAAAGTCGTCGTGTTTGTTTAAATTAAGTTTTAGGTATGCAATCACAAAATTTGTTGCTAGCTTCCCTTGAAATCAAGTTGTAATTTAATTTATGATAGTTGTGGATGGATGATTTTGTAATTTGGCTTTTCCCATTTAATCAAAACTTTGTTATGCCAAACCTCTGTGCCTTGCATGCTTGATTATAATCTATTTCTGTCAAAACTCTTACTCTGCACAGTTCTATGTTTTGGAAAGTTCTCATAAGGTTTTTATTCCGTGCTAGCTTGACTTTCTCTTGTTTATCAAGGAATTAATGAGTTAACCCATATTCAGGGTTTTGATATTTTATGCAAGTTTATTATATGTTTTGTTTTTAGTTCCATAATTAGTATGCTATGCAGTTGGGGTTTACGGTGCCTTAACAAGATTTGATTTTATGCTTTTTCCTCTATTATTGCTACAACATGGACTTGTTAGTCTTCTTTTCATACATAACTGGGTTATATTCTATTTCTCTACAGTAGATTCTGCATGGTATTTGTAATAATTTACTTTTATGCCTTATTTTCTTAGGGTGAATTTATTTCGGGCTTCCTTTGGAATAAAATCATCAAGCCTGATTAGCTGTAGGATTTAATCTATTAGTTCCACTTAGCTTTTAATAGCTACAAGGCATCAAAGTATGGAATCCTACAAAATTAACTTTTCCTGGAATGTTTGCAAAATACTATTTCCTTTCTAGAATTGTGACTTCTTTTACCGAGAAGGTTTTCTAATAGTTTCATTATCTATAGGGAGTTTTCCTATTTTTCCAAATTCTATTCATAAGGACTTATATATATAATATTTCCCAATCTCTTTTACAATTTTCCTATTGTGTTTTTTTTTTAAGTTTTGCACAACCTCCTAGACAGTTAATATGCTAAAATACTTCTAAAGTCAAAATTTGGATTGTAGTGAAATAACTCATCTATTTCTTTCAAACATAATTCAGAGTTTTAATTTTAACGGTATGTTCTATATTTGAAGATATAAATAATTATCTGGTTCTTTAGAATTTAATGTTTTCCTCTTCGACCAAGTTTCAACTATAAGTTGACAAGTTTCCTCCCAACCATGAGACTCGCTTCCAAGCCAAACTCTCCCCCTGAGCTGTTGCTCACATGACAAATGCTATCTTGTAAGACTAACAGTCCTATATTTCATAGCTATCTATTCTTAAACTTAGCTTCTGGACTTGTTTAACATACCATCATAGAATCATCTCCTTTACTTCTCCTCTCCTCATCTTAGGTACCAATACCCTCTTGATTTCTTCTCGAAGAGTAAATATTCAAGGAAGAAGTTTGGCATAGGTAATTGCCTATCCTAATTACTTGACATGTGAGAGTTATAAAGATTTTTTATCACTCAAACATTTGTTTTATGCATAACTTAATCAAAATCTTAAATGTATAAATTTAAATAGTAATATCCAGTTTGTTTAAAACTACAGTAATTAAATATTTACAATCATAGGGGACATCACATCTTCCCTCCATAAGATTAAACAACGTCCTAATGTTTCTCTGCTGAAAACAAATTTCGAAAGGTCTCCTTCATGACGTATCCATCTTCCCAAGTGGCCTTCTCTTGCCCAAAGTGCTCCAATTGCACTTTAACCTGGGTGATAACTCGTCTCCGCAACATTACTTCTCTTCGATCGAGTATACCCAAGGGCTTGACAAGAAACTCACCTTTTGTTTGACCTACACATGATAAAATAAATTTAGTCAACCATTTTCTTTGGCATTCTGTCATCGTAATTATCTATAATGATTTATTAATAATCTACTTACTCGTATATCTTTCCAATTGATATCGTTGGAACCATGAATATATTTTTTTTAACACATAAACATGAAAAACATTAATCACACATATGTGACTGGGCAAAGCAAGCTAATAAGCCACTGGTCCAATTTGAATTAGGATTTGGAAAGGACCACAGAATTGGGGTGCTAATTTAGCACACCCACCCCAATGAAGAGTACTATACTTACCTTGTATACAAGCATAAAGATGATCCCCAACTTGAAACTCCCAAAAACTTCTCTTCCAGTTAGCAAAATTTTTCTGTTGATCCTTAGCAATCTTTAAATTGGAGCACACCTTTTTAACCGTATCTTCCATCTCTTTTAACATGTTAGGCCCTAACGTTAGATTATCCTCCAGTCTGCTCTAACTTAATGGTGTCCTACACCTACATCTGTACAATACTTTGAATGGACTCATTTGCAAGGATTTATGGTAGTCGTTGTTGTAAGAAAACTCCACTAAATGTATGTAATCCTCCCACTTAGAAGGTTGTTGCATTACATAAGTCCGAAGCATGTATTCTACTATCTAATTGACCCACTCGGTTTGGTCATCTATTTAACGGTGATGGGTAGTGTTTAATTGGAGTCGGGTGCATAAACCTCCAAATAAGGCTTTCTAAAATGCTGATGTGAATATTACATCACAGTCGGAAATTATAACCTTTGGTATTCCGTGCAGTCTAAAAATATTTTGCATAAATATATTAGAAATTTGAACAACCCTAAAAGTAGACTTTACAGGTATGAAATGAGCAGACTTGCTCAACTTATCTATTACTACCATTACTGAGTCATTCTTCTTTTTAGACTTAGCTAGTCCTATAATAAAATCAATGGAAATAGTTTCCCATTTCCTTTCCAATATGGGTAATGGGTGGAGTAATCCAGCTGGGTATTGGCGCTCTCCTTTCAATTGTTAGCACTCCAAACAGTGATTCAAATGTTCAGCCAACTCCTTCTATACATCGGGCCATAAATATTCCTTTTTGAGCGCAGTGATTAATTTTTAATATCTAGGATGGCCGACACAAGGAATTTTATGGTATTCGTCTAAAAATAATTGTTTAACATCTTTCTAGTTTGGCATATACATTCTTCCTTTTTCAATGAACATTCCTTCTTGATTTACAAAATATCCCAATTGTTGTTTGTCGTTGTTTGTAATTTTTTCTTGTTGCCATAACATCTTGTATTCATGATCTTCTATTGCAGCTCCCTTAATCTTGTCTTTAAAAGTGGTATGTATCTCACTAAAACACATTTCATAAATGTTTTTTCACTTTCAACTTAGGGAACTGATGACTTGGTTTTCCTTTCCTTTTATGTGTTTGATGTCAAAGTAAAATTCACTTAGTAAATCGATCCAATGGACTTGTCTAGCATTCATAGTAGGCTGCTTGAAATAGTTAGTTAGACTATGATGATCTGTGATTAATAAAAACTTCTTACCCAACAAATATGATGTCGCATCTTTAATTCGTGGATTACTACCTTCAAATGTTGTAAGTTGAATACTTTTATTCATGATCCTTAAGTTTCCAACATTTGTAAGCTATGACTCTACCTTGTTGCATTATCATGCCACCTACTCCTTCCTTGCTAGCATATGTACATACAATGTATTATTTATCTGGGTCTGCAATACTCAGAATAGTTGCAGTACTAAGTAAGTGCTTCAGCCGGTCAAATCTTCGTTGACAATCCATGGTCCAAGTGAAGATTTTTCTTTTCTATTGCAAAGAGGTAATGGGGTATCTCATCCTGGAAAACCCTTCCACAAACCTCCTATATTAACCACCCAAACCCATGAATAATCTTATATCAGCTACATTCTTTGGGATAGGCCATTCCATGATGGTTTTGATTTTCTCTGGTTCCACAACTATCCCTTCCTCAGTAATGATATGTCCTAACTATTGAATTTGTTCTTTAAAGAAACCAGATTTGTTGTACTTGGTGTACAACTGATGCTCCCTTAGGGTTTGTAGGACAATTCATAGATGTTCCTTATGCTTCTCTATATTTTGGGAATAAATCAAGATACCATCAATGAATATTAATACAAACTGGTCCAAATATTGATAAAAAATTCTATTTATTATACAAGTAAAAGTTGTTGGAGCATTACTTAATGCAAATGGTAACACAATGAACTTGTAATGCCCATAACAAGTCCTAAAGGTTGTTTTGGTTGTCTTCCTCTTTTCTTCTAATTTCATGATACCTTGAGCGAAGATCAATCTTCGAAAATATAGTCGCTCCCTTTACCTAGCCAAACAATTCATCAATATGAGGAAAATGGTATTTATTCTTAACGGTTAGCTTGTTTATCTATTTATACTCCACGCACATCCATAAGGTTTTGTCCTTCTTCTTGATGAAGAGTACAGGAGCTCCCCAAGGTGAGACACTTGGCGTATATACTTTTTAGCAAGAAATTCCTGTAATTGCATTTTCAATTCAGTGAGTTCTAGATATCGGGGCAGCTCCAAGAATCAACTTAATGTTGAAGTCTATATTCCTCTTTGGAGCTAGTCCTAGAATATCCTCGGGAGATATGTCTGAAAACTCTTGTACCATAGGTATATTTTCTAAAGTACTTGATTTTTCTATTTAATTCATATACCCCACCTATATAGCATAAATTTTGCATCCCTTTCAAATACACTTTTCTAGTTAGGATGCTATTATAGGTCCTATTTTTAGTGGCCTTCACATACCCTGAATTTCTTGTCTCATACCCTCCTCATATATGTAATTAATAATTTTGTATTTACAGTCCATTCCTCTTAGAACATCATATGACCCTAATGGTAAGACATTCAAATCTTCCATAATAGACTGGCTTGCTACCTTCAGAGGGCAATTGCTAACTTTAGCTAGCACCTTTCTTTTTTCCCCTGTGGTGAGTTCTACTAGCCAAGGGTTTTCAAATTTAACAAATTGTAAATGACAATGCTCAACCAGCTTTAGACTTATATAACTCAAAGTAGTTCCTTAATCAATTAAAATAGATACAGTTTGGTCGAAGATCTTACCTTCGAATTCCACCATTGTTGGTTGGTATTCTTCCTTATGATCTTTGAGGGCAACATTTATTTTAGGAGTATTCCTTGTTACTTCTACCACAGTTAATGATTCTTTAGCCTATTCCACTTGATCTGTTCCCTTGTGGTACTGGTATTTTTTAACATAATGTGGTCCTCCACATCCCAAGCATTGCACTGGGAGTCTAGCTCCTACATCCACTTTTGTTTTCTAGATTGTTCATTTCTTTAGACTCACATGGAAATTTTAATCTCAGCTCATTTCTGTTCATATTTCTCTTTAATTAACCTTTGTGGGGTGCCTTACTAGTAACAGTGTTATTTCCTTTGCTTCCAGAGACAAACTTAATTCCTTTTTTATCAGATTACCTCCTTCCTCCATTGCCCTTTGGTCTGTTTTGTTGATAAAATATATGAGCTTTTCGTATAACATCATCTATGGTCTTTGGATTATCAAACTCGATACATTCTGCATGAATAATGGCAAACTACTGATAAATCTATGTAATTTTGCTTTCTCTTCTTGTATGTAAGGAACAAATCACACCAAGGATGTGAATTTGGTTATGGATTCATCTATAAACAACTAACCCCATTGAAGGTCATGAAACTCCTTCGCCTTGTCTTCATAAAATATTCCAGTTAATTATTTTTCCTTAAAATACCTTTGAAACTTTTCCCAAGTTACACTCTACTCACTAACTCCATGCACCGTCTTCACCTTCTCCCACCACAAGTTGCCTTTCCTTGTAATTGATAAATGGCTAAGCGAGCCTTCATATTATTATCGTATTCATTTAATTAGAAATACTTATTCATATTGGTAAGATAAACTTCAACATCTTCCTGTTCTTCACCATAAAAGATGGGACGTTGGATCTTTGGAAACAACCTTGCAACTCAACTTTCTGTCATTTTTGCTGTTTTTGTTCCGATACATTGTCAAATTCCACTTCTCAATTTTCTTCGCCCCCTTCTGTATCTGTGTTTTCAATTCTAAATTACTTCTCTTTGGATAGTTTCCATGTTTGGGACTACGAATTAGTTGTCGCTGATTCTACCTATCACACAAACTTTTCATAATTTTCTCCTGTTCTTGAATCAGGCTTTCATTATCCGCCCGTAACCAATCCATCCCTTCTTTTAATTCCTACATAGTTTCAAAAATGGTAGTGTTGGTATTGCGTGACTCCTCTACCAATTTCACCCATACCTCGGGATTGGCTTCTGGAAAGGATGTTGATCTCATTCCTATTACGGGTCTATGTGTTGTAAGCTCAATCCTCCTCATGCTGGTTGTTTTTCCTTCTCTTTTCTTTTTACTCTTTCTGTCTTTGTGCACATCACAAAAATTGTTATTATTTTGTTCGAGAGGTCTCAGTTTTGCAACCTGAGCGCTCTGATAACACGTGTTACATCTCTTAATAAAAACATTAACTACTATAGTACACAGAATAAACATAAATATTGATACATTACATCTATAAAGTATCATGGTTTAGGATATTATATGGCCACATGTAACGTTCTTCTTAACACACATTCTACCAAATTAAAACTATTATTTATGTATCGATTTGTTGTAATAATGGTATACATATTTTGCATGATTAAGTTTAATGATTCTATACCCTAACACATTAAACCTTGGATTCCCAACCCCAAGAGATGACGGGACTAGACTTCTAGATGATTCTGGTTTCTCTCCAGTTGTTCATCAATTTATTAGTATGGTCGTGGCATCGGCGGTCCTTTACGACTCAACCCCATTAGGCAGCTAAGAGTGTTTTCCTTAATTAATTTGTCTGATGCATCCTCAAGCAATTTGGGTATTTCTCTCTTTGTCTGGCAGGGTTGCCCTGTCCAGTTTATGCCTTCAGGGTTTCTCTCTAGTTCACCTTTGCCTCTTCATGCTATTAATGATACCTCCCTTTCTTAGTCCTAGTTCCTTCATGGATGCTTGTTGGGTTATTAGTTCATCAAGACGACTCTCATCCTTATTTCTTTGAAGAATTTCACATAGCATACCCATTCAGGTAACAATATGTCTATTTGTTCTTAGTATTTTCATTTTTGCATTAGACATTTGATAACTCCTCATTTCTAATTAATAGTGCTTCTTGTTTTTACTTAGATTTCATAGAGGGTTTCTAGCAGTAAGAGAATAATCCTTCTAGGTCAAGACCCTACCTCACTATGTTATTCCCTGGATTTGTAGTCTCAAAGCCCCATCCAAGTCCAGGAGAAGTGAAAGATAATCTGGGAATTTCATGGTACGCAGGGTTCAAAGTTTTTATGGGTTTTAATGGCTTAACTTACTAGCTTGTTGATAAGTACCTAAACTATTTATAGAACTTTCCAGTTTGATATCTATATGTATTCAAAATATATACGATAGATGGCCAAGGCACTATATTTCACAGATCTGCTACTAAAGTCATAGTATTTGTTTGAGTTAAGTTCTGGGTATGCAATTCCAAAATGGGTTGTTAATTTCCCCTGAAATCAAGTTTTAATTTAACTCATGACAGTTGCAGACAAATGATTTTGTAATCCATCACTACCGATTTAATCAGAACTTTGTTATGTCGAACCTTAGTGCCTTGCATGCCTGATTATAATCTATTTGTGTGAAAATTCTTACTGAGAACAGGTCTATCTCTTGGCATGTTCTTATAAGGTTTTTATTTCAAGTTGGCTCATATTTCTGTAGTTTATGAGGCCATTAATCGTTTAACACATCTCTAAGGTTTTGGTATTTTATGCAAGTTTGTTATATGTTTTGTTTCCAGTTCCGTAGTTACTCTGCTATGCAGTTGGGGTTTACATGCCTTAACAAGAGTTGTGTTTATGTGTTTTCCTTTGTTACTGCTACAACATGGACATGTTACTCTTATTTTCAGACATAACTGGGTTATATTCTATTTCACTACATCAGACTTCGCATGGTATTTGTAATAATTTCGTTTTCTGCCTTATTTTCTTAGGGTGAATTTATTTCCCGTTTCCTTTTGATTAAACTCATCAAGCGTAATTGGCTACAAGATTTAATCTACTCGTTCCACTTATCTGTTAATAGCTATAGGGCATGAAAGTATGGAACCCTACAACAATAACTTTATTTCATGGAATGTCTGCAAAATAATGTTTCCTTTCTAGAATTGTGATTCCTTTTACCCAAAAGGTTTTCTAACAGTTTCATTATTTACAGGGAGTTTTCCTATTTTCCTAACTTTCGTTCATAAAGACTTATATATGTAATATTTCCCAATCTCTTTTACAGTTTTCCCACTATTCTTTTTTTAAAGTTTTACACAGTCTGCTACATAGTTAATATGCTAAAATATTTCTAAAGTCAAACTTTGGACGATACTGAAATAACTCCTCTATTTCTTTCAAACATAATTCAAAGTTTTAATCTTAGCAGTGCGTTCCATACTTCAATATATAAAAATACTTATCTATTTCTGTAGAATTTACAGTTGTCCTCTTGGACCAAGTTTCAACTATAAGTTGACAAGTTTCCTCCCAAACATGCGACTCACTTTTAGGACAAGTCTCCCCCCAAGCTGTTGCTCACATGACAGATGATTTCTTGTAACACTAACAATGTTATCTTTCACATCTCTCTAGTCTTAACCAGACATAGCTTCTGGATCCGTCTCACATATCAGCATAGAAACATATCCTTCACTTCTCCTCTCCTCATCTCAGGTATCAATACCCTCTTGATTTCTTCCAAGCGAATAAATCTTCCAGGAAGTAGTTACAAATAGGTAACTACCTATCCTAACTACTTGACATTTGACAGTTACAATATTGTTATCACTCAAACATTTACTTTCTGCATAACTTAATAAAAATCTTAAATGGATAAATTTAAATAGTAATATCCAGTTTGTCAAACTGTGGTAATAAAATATTTACAATCACTCGAGACATCTTAATATATATGTTACATGAATTTTTTTATTTTGATGATTCCTTCTTCTATGCAATTATGCTCAAATATTTTTACCATCTTATTATCTATCTTTTGATATCCATATTTTTATGTTTCATATACTATATCAATTTTAGTTCCTAATTTTATTAATCTACCCTAAAAGTTAAAAGACCATAAATTTTATTGATTATTTTATTCAAACAAATAATTAAACATATTATTAATTGTATATTATTCTCATTGTTATATGGTATTTCATTTATTACCAATCTTCCATAAAATGTATAAATTAATTCTAGAATCATTGTAATTGACTTTTTATCGACAACTAATGGACAAAAAACATATTAACATTATTTATAATGTATTTTCTCGATAATTTTGAAATAATAATTAATAATAAATAAATAAAAAATATTCACTTTATCTTTCATTTATTTGTTAAAAAAATCCCTCTCTCCACAGCTAACTCCTCATCATTCACTTCACTTATAATTTCAATATTTTATAGTGATGATTTGTTATTCTATTATCTCGCTCTACACAATATTCAACGAATATGAGATAATGTTGGTGAAAAGTACAAGTATATATATATATATATTCAAAACAAAACATCTACATAATTCATGTCTTTACACATTTCCTTAAATATTGTGTAGAACTAGAGCTTTGATTCTTCTAGACAATATTGAAATTATCATTGTGTTTAATATGAATCACTAACAATTATGTAGACAAGACAAGTTAGTTGTAGTTGAGTACGTTTTTTTTCCCTCTTTTTTGAGCAATAGTCTAGATTAATAAAATATTTTGTATTTTGTCTTATTTTGATTCTGGTGGTTTAGCTAAGTAACGGATAATTATTCTATTCAACATTTGAGTTAGCAGCGGCGTAGCCTCAACCAAATTTAAAGACAATTTAATCAGTTAAATCTGAATCAATTTACGTGATCAATGAACTATGCTCTTGGAAATTGGATCATCGTGCATTAACGCTTATAGGGAAGGAGTATCTCCATGGCTTGTAATGGTCTAGATTTCATTACTACTTTTCTAGCCACTTCTTATCATGACCTTGTGAGAACTTATAAGATATTTTTCCGTTCCTCTTTGTTCTTATCTTATGCTTTTGCCAATGGATATTGTAACAGCACTTCTAGAAACATGTCATAATGAAAGAACATGGAAGATTATTTCATTAAGGCGGTTCTATACAGTACGGATCTTAGTTGCACATCGTGGCGAAAATAAGGGGATCAGCAATAGCGATAAATGCTGGATTTGGTCTCACGCTAACCGAACCTTTTTATGCATGCAAATTCTTCTCTTTATCTATTCATTCTTTTCGGGTGGCCTGCATAAATTCAAATGTCTTTTTGCAGTAAAAGCTACACGTCTTTTCTAAACTAGTTGCACATGTTTACAACCTTCACGCTTGAACTAGTGTTCTGGTGATGTAAGATGATGGGTTGACATGAAAGAAACGACGACCAATGACACTTCTCGGATGAAGGTAAAAAGATAAATTAAAATAATGATCTGACTAGGTTGAAGAGTTCAAAGAAGCCATAGGTCTGACGTTTTCATTGTTAATTAGATAGTTTACTGCAATTTTTTTGTAGCGACGTATTTTAAATCACGAAAAAGTCATTCTATAAACATTCTGACAAGCTTTATGCTATAGAGTCCCTAATGTAATGTATTTACTAATGTAATATATTTAACCAGGTAGCTTGTTGCGGAGACATAATTGTCTTATATA
>APFE030706828.1:0-17500 GCA_000404065.3 Pinus taeda | reverse complement strand
TGAGACATGCTTTTGAAACCATGTCTATAGTTTATGAGTAACTTCTTACTATACTACATTGCTATTTGATTTACATTGATGTATATTATTTAAGTGAAATGTTATTAACTATTTCATTATTTTTCCCAAAATTTCAAGGGTGCGATTTTCAAGAGAGACATACAAAGAGCACTGAGCAGCAACATAATACTTTGGAGCAACAAAACTATTCAAAAGATCAAAGGCTGCAATGTATGGTGTTTCACTCAAAACCCTGCATAGAAAAAAGTTGAAATTTTATTTTTGATTTTATTATATTTTTCTTTAGAATTTCTATTAGGGTTTAATTAAAAGAGAGATCACTTGCAAGAGAGAAATATTGGGAGCACTATGGAGTAGCAAAATATTTTGGAACCACAAAAACATTAGGGGAATTTTGAGGTCTAAAATGGTTCTCTTAAGAAAATTATAAAATAATAGTGGAAACAATAAAATAAGATTAAATTACATCATCAAATTTTAAAGGGAAAAATAAAAACTATTTTTTCAACTCGTATTTTCAACTTATCTCCCTATTAGTTTACTCAAATATGGAGCAGAAACACTCATTAGATGCAGAATTTGAATCCTCATCCAAGGATTACCCATGTTGCATACTTTTGATAGATCTTTCTACAAACCAACCATGAAAACCTTTTAAACTCAAGCGGTGTGGATGAACAATTGAGAGCGTACAAGTCACTAACATGTCAACCAACCATTCAGATGGTGCACATTAAAGCATTTGAACAAAATTTATTTAAAAAATATACCACCCAAGAACAATGACTCTAGATATCCTAGTTCTAGCATTAATATATATATATATATATATATAATATATATATATTATTATAATAGATATAATATAATATAAATAATTTCAAACTTTTGATTTTCTAATAGGCCTGTAATTTTAACATTTTCCTAAATTATTCATTAATTAACTCTAATGTCTTTATTTTAAATTTAGTTGTATTTTATAGTTAAAGATGAGAAAAAAAAGGGCATATGGGCATCAATTTTAAAACCTAGACACAATGATAGCGCATCCAAAAAAGAAAGGAAAACAAGTTCTTTGTAAATTCTTTAGAAAACTAATATATTTGAGCTATATGTAAGTTTAACTAATATATTTTTGTTATTTTGTGTCATGAAGTAACAAAAAATGAAGAAGGTCGATAATATTATTTCTAATCTAAGTGTAGAAGAGAATAAAATCTTAATAACAAAATTACAAAAGGCTGGACCAGGTGAATGAAAAAATACTATTCAATATGAGATTTTTGTTTTGTTTTTTTTATTTTCATTAATAATATACTTAAGAATATTAGGTAGCATGTTTCAAGGAATCTATTAAATCATATATGTTTAATGTTATATAGGAATAAATAATAAATGAAAATATCAATGCATTCTAACAAAATAAAAATCATAGAACAGGTAAATGACGATGAAATGGTCCTTAACTCATCTGGAGTGCTGCTAGAGGTTAATGAAAGGGGGACTTTTATTTTATAAAGAGGCATTTAGTGGAATGAATTTATACACATTATTTTCAATTATAATACAAAAATGAATCCAATGATTCCAAGAACCAAATTATATCTAAACTATAGGAAGCATTTACAAATCAATGGTCAATGAGACATGCCAAAATTACAATAGAAAAAACATACAAAAACAAAAAAGGATCATTCAAAAGGAAATATTATTAATTAAAATGATTTTCCCTAATTATATGTATATATTACTACAAACCATACATTTATTAATATCCATTTTGTTATATTTAGTTTTCATATATCAATATAAAAATAGTTTATTACTTTTTTCAGGAAGATTATGAAAATCCCAAATGATGGAGTTTATATGTGAAACATGCAAGTTGGAATGTCAAAAAAATGTACAAGGATATGGTTAAATAAATGGACATACTTGCATCACAGGAGTAGCCATCTCAACAATAACGTGTTTCAAATGTATGTAATCATGAATAAATTTGTACATATAAAAACATAATTCAACATTAAATATGAATTTTCAAGTATTTTATTCTATAAAAGAAAACAAAATGGAACTCATTCAACACCTAAAATAGGACGACAAGGAAGCAAATGGTTGATATCAAAATTTGCAAGTAATTGTCAATATTTCCTTATAACAGCTCAAGGTTTGATTTTTGTATATTTTAAGTTGTTTTACAACAACCATCGTTGAATTTATTCAAATAGGTGCTAGCATACGAAGAAGAATTATTGGAATAATTAATTGACATTGGGTTAAATATGTGTTTTTGGTATTTGTTGGACTATCAAAAAATAATTTTGAATTTTGTAAGTATCTATTTTTTTACTTATCTAAGCCTAAAATTAATAGAACAAAAAAGTCCTTTATGTTAAATCTATGATTAATAATGGGGTTTAAAACATGCAGGGGCCAAAGTATGGAACTACGGCAACAAAAGATTTGTTGCAACAAGGCATGAGACACAGTTTTGGAACCATGTCTACAGTTTATAAGTCACTTCTTTCTATGGTACATTTCTATTCGATTTACATTGATGTATATTACTTATTTTAATTTTCATTATTCTCACCAACGTAGCTACACTTATTACACCTTATTTGTATGTTTGAAAATGGTAGAAGATCAAGAAGACTAAAAAATATTGATTTAGTCAACAAAAAATTCATCCAAATAAACCAAGTCATAGAACTCGCTTGAGCACTGACAACAGTTCCAAAGAAGAATGATGATCTATTTGGATATCAATGCAACTTGTTGTATTTTATGAAATAGTTGTCTATGAAAAGTAAACATTTTGTTTAATGTAATGGACATAATGTCCCAATTCAAATACTAGGTTTTACCAATAACAATCCATTTTTTGTATGAAAAGATCCTCTTATTCATATATAATAAATAAACTTTAATTTATTTTATCATGTTATCCATTGTCACTATGAAATGTCATACCACTAGTTAAATAGATGGATGATTAAATATTATAATTAAGATATGTGAAAATTGATAATATCCAAATCAATTCAAACATCATATACAAATGCACTAATCAATTTTTAATTTATATGAATATTGTTATAAGATATATGTGATCTTTTCAATGAATTACAGGTTTAAAAAATTACAGTAATTGCACTATCATAGGTTGATGTTTCCCAAAAAAAGAAAATCTCATATAAAAAAACTAGTACATCCATATAAACACAGAATGGTGCGTTATGATATATAAAAGCACCGTGATGACATATTTTTTGTGTGATCAGTTCATTTTCAGAAAACGACAACACCAGGCCATTTAGCTCTTCAAGCACTAGTAATTTTTGCAATTAAAGCCCCAATGCATTAAAATTCTTAATGCACCAATTCTTTTATAGAATTATCTCCGTGGTCCTACAAAATATTATTTCCACCTTTCATGTTTTATTAAAGTTAAAAACACATGTCATTTTATAATTGTAGCACATTGCCGCATTTATACATACAATACACATCGACACTGGGAGTTCAAATAAAAGCATAGAGTCTACAAGTTTTTTTTCCATGCACCGGTGTTGTTCCTTAAAATACTGGCCCGGGGCAGCTCGATTGTTCTTTGCATTTAACGTCTCCATCCTTTAAGTTATGTATGCAGCCCCGGTCCTTTAGATATATGTAGTCCACCAGTGCTACAATTTCCATTAAGCGCACATCAAACAAAACTTATGCTAAAACCTTCAACCACCCCCATTTTCCCGTATTTTTCTACATGTGTTGAAGTTTCATTATAATTTTTGTTAAAACATATGCTATCACAAACATATATTTTTGCAGATGTTTTTTGACATTTTTTGCTTATTTTATAACACTAAAAACCTCTATTATAACCTCCGTTAGAAGGCATTTTCCTTGGAGTGATATAATATGAGGGAGACTTGTAATTTTGAATTGCCCTCCAATTTAATATATATATATATATATATATATATTATTATATATATATATATATCCATTCTTAACATTTGGATATATTGTGTGTCAAGAGGATTCAATGGAGTACATCCCTCGCTTTACATGATACATCTTGAGTCAAGATGGATATATACTAGTATAAATTTAATTTTCATTATACTTACTTAGAAACCTTAAAAATATCAATCCATCTAACATTCTCTTTTTAAGTCAAATTAGTTCAATGTAACATTATATATATATATAAACAACATAGATCCATCTTAACTTTGGATATATTGTGTGTCAAGCAGATTCGAAGGAGTGGATCCCTCTCTTTTACATGATACATCTTGAATTAAGATGGATATATGCTAGTATAAATTTAATTTTCATTATATTTGTATTAAAACCTTAAAAATATCATTCCATCTAACATTTTTGTTCAAGTCAAATAAGGCCAATGTGACGTTCTAATAAAAATAAAAAAAACTTAAAGTTAAAATGCAGTTGAAACTATATATTGAACCATTTAAATTTTATATTCAACAATAGAATATATCAAGGCTATAAATTGTGCTCATCACATCAAATATAATGGATGAACATAATGGGATGAAAAAATAATTATTTTTAACCTTTAAATAGACTTTTTCGCATCAAATACCATGGATGAAAACCATCAGTCATATAATACCATGGGTTTGAAAAATATTTATGGTGAAAATGTGTCCCTTTTGCTTGAAAATAGTCGAATATGATACCCAACATCTCATGTTTCCATTAAACTAGGGGAATAAAATTCCTTTTAAGATATATGATGTGGCTATTTATACCAAAAATTAATATAACATATTGAAATAAGGAGGAATGTGAAATATTTAAATAATATCAACTAGCAAAACCATTTAAATTAAATGGTATGATATATTTAAACATTATCAAATAGCATAACCATAAAAATTAAATGGTTGTTAAATGCCTATAGGCATCAATCAACAATAAGCAAAAGATGACACACTTCATTATGCATTTCACGTTGCTAAAATAAAAAAAAAAAACATGAAAATAACTAAATTATTATTATTAATAATTAAATATATATACATTTCCAAAAATAGGAAACAAGATTCTTAACATTGAAACCTACTTTAATATGGGGATTCATAGTTTGTAAGGTGTTTTTGTTACAATACCATGGGCCAGTAACTTGGCTTATCAATACCACATGCCAAAAGAAACTATAACTCACTTCATATGCCACTTGTTCATGTGATATTTTGCTTCATTAATCAATTTAATTAAAAAGACAAAAAGACATAACTACATTAGAGATAAATAATAACCTTTAGTTTTTATAAACTAGACTAGATATTATAAAATAATATATAAAAATTCAATCTCTACCATCCACTTATTAGTTAATAATTATTAATTCAAATTATAATATTCATAATTCAAAATAGACAAATCTATCACCTTAAAGATTTAATAACTTCAAAATATTTTCTAAAAAATTCATCATTTGGCTTAGCCACTTAAAAATACCGTACTAAAAATAACAATGTTTGTTATCATCGAAGGGAAACATTCTTTTGTTGTTGTTATGAATGTCATTGATTTTACTTTGTTTATTGCGCCAACACATATGTCGATATGTAGATAGGAACATCAATCATTGATTCCTAATGAATACAATGCATTGAATTTTTCACATTGAGTGTAGGAAAAAGCTTTCCTATTTTTTGCAAGATATTATTTAATCATCATAAAGTCAATTTTTTTCAATAATATTAAATGTTATTTAATTATAGCATTAATATGTTTCGTAGTTTAATAAATATACTAATTGATCATATCTAACAACCCTTCATAAATAATACACTCTTTTTCAAAACCGTGGCTCTCACAATATAAAGATTAAACATAAACAAAATCTTGATATATTACATGTATAAAGTATTATGGTTCTGGTTATTATATGGCCACATGTAACATTCTGATTAAAAAACATTCTATGAAAATTAAAATTATTATTTATGTATTGATTTACTGTAATAATGGTATACATATCATGCATGATTAAGTTTAATGATTCTATATCCTAACACATTAAACCTTGGATTCCCAACCCCAAGACATGGTGGGAGTGGACTTCTGGATGATTTTGGTTGATCTCCAGTGGTTCATAACTTTATTGGATGGTCGCATCATCGACAGTCCTCTATGGATCAACTCCATTGGACAGCTAAGAGTGTTTGCCTTAATTACTTTGTCTGATGCATCCTCGGGAAATTTCAGCATTTCTCTCTTTGTCTTGTAGAGTTTCCCTGTTTTGGCTCATGGTTTTGGGGTTTCTCTCCAATTCGCTTTTGCCTCTTGATGTTGTTGATGATACCTCCCTAGCTCAGTTGCAGTTCCTTCGTTGTTGCTTGTTGGGTGATTCGTTCATTGAGGCGACTCTAGTGCCTATTTCTTGTAAGAATTTCACGTAGCATACCCATCTAGGTGATGTGATATATATTTTTTTCTTAGTATTTTCATTTTTGCATCAGAAATTTGATAGCTCCTCCTTTCTAATTAACAATGCTTCCTGTTTTTCTTAGAATTGGTCGAGGGATTCTAGTAGCAAGTGAATGATCCTTCCGGGTAGAGACCCTACCTCATTGTGTCAGTCCATAGATTTGCAGTCTCGAAACCCCATCCGACTCTTGGTAAAGTGAAAGGTAATCTAGGAATTTCTTGGTACGCAGGGTTGACAATATTTAAGGGTGTTAATGGCTTAACTTTCTAGTTTGTTGATAAGTCCCTAAACTATTTATAGAACTTGTTAGTTTTTTGTCTATATGTATTCAAAATCTAGAGTATAGATGGCCAAGGCACTATATTTCTCAGCTCTGTTGCTAAAGTCATTATCTTTGTTTAAATTAAGTTCTATGTATGCAATCCCGAAATGGGTTGCTAGTTTCCCTTGAAATCAAGTTGTAATTTAAGTTATGACAGTTGTGGATGGACGATTTTGTGATTTGGCTTTCCTGATTTAATCAAAATTTGTTATGTCGAACCTCTGTGCCTTGCATGGTTGATTATAATCGATTTTTGTGAAAATTCTTACTGTGCACAGGTCTATGCTTTGGAAAGTTCTTATAAGGTTTTTATTTTGAGCTAGCTCGAATTTCTCTGGTTTATCAAGGCATTAATCAGTTCACCCATATTTAAGGTTTTGATATTTTATGCAAGTCTATCATATGTTATGTTTCCAGTTCCTTAATTACTATGCCACGTCGTTGGGGTTTATCGTGCCTTAACAAGAGTTGTTTTTATGCTTTTTCCACTGTTATTGCTACAACATGGACATTCTAGTCTTCTTTTCATACATATCTGGGTTATATTCTATTTCTCTATGATAGACTCCGCATGGTATTTGTAATAAAATACTCTTTTGCCTTATTTTCTTAGGGTGAATTTATTTCGGGTTTCCTTTTGAATAAACTCATCAAGCCTGATTGGTTGTAGGATTTAATCTACTAGTTCCACTTATTTTTTAATAGCTACAGGGCATGAAAGTAGGGAATCCTAAAAAACTAAATTTTCCTAGAATGTCTGCAAAATACTATTTCCTTTCTAGAATTGTGACTTCTTTTACCTAGAATGTTTCTAATAGTTTCATTATTTACAGGGAATTTTCTTATTTTTCTAAATTCTCTTCATAATGACTTATATATAGTATTATCCAATCTCTTTTACAGTTTTCCCATTGTTTTTTTTTTTTTTTAAGTTTTGCACAACCTCCTAGACAATTAATATGCTCAAATACTTCTATAGTCAAAATTTGGACGGTAGTGAAATAACTCATCTATTTCTTTCAAACATAATTCAGATTTTTAATTTTTAACGATATATTCCATATTTGAAGATATAAATAATTATCTGGTTCTTTAGAATTTAATGTTTTCCTCTTGGACCAAGTTTCCACTATAAGTTGACAAGTTGCCCCCGAACCATAAGACTCACTTTCAGGCCAAAGTCTCCCGTCGAGCTGTTGCTCACATGACATATACTATCTTGTAAGACTAATAGCCCTATCTTTCATAACTATCTAGTCTTAACCAAACTTAGCTTCTGGACTTGTTTGACATATCAAAATGGAAACATCTCCTTTACTTCTCCTCCCCTCATCTGAGGTACCAATACCTTCTTGATTTATTCCCAGAGAATAAATCTTCAAGGAAGTAGTTAGGAATAGGTAATTGCCTATCATAATTACTTGACATGTGAGAGTTACAAGATTTTTTGTCACTCAAACATTTTTTTTATGCATAACTTAATCAAAATATTAAATGTATGAATTAAATAGTAATATCTAGTTTGTTTAACTATAGTAATTAAATATTTACAATCACAGCGGACATCAAATCTTCCCTCCCTAAGATTAAACATTGTCCTAATGTTTCTCTACTGAAAACAAATTGGAAAGGTCTCCTTCATGACTTTTCCATCTTACCAAGTGGCCTCCTCTCGCCCAAAGAGTTGCCATTGCACTTTAACTTGGGTGATAACTCATCTCCGCAACAATACTTCTCCCTGATCGAGTATACCCAGGCATTCAACAAGTAGCTCACCTTCTGGTTCGATCTACACATGATAAAATAAATTTAGTCAGCCCTTTTCTTTGGCGTTTCATCATGGTAATTATTTATAATGCTTTATTAATAATCTACTTACCTGTATATCTTGCCAATTAGTTATATGGTTGGAACCATGAATATATTTTCTTAATACATAAACATGAAAAACACTAATCACACGTAAGTGGCTAGGAAAAGCAAGCCGATAAGTCATAGGTCTAGTTCGGTCCAGGATTTGGAAAGGACCGAAAAATAGGGTGCTAATTTAGCACACCCACCCCAATAAAGAGTATTATTCTTAGCTTGTATACGAACATAAAAATGATCCCCAACTTGAAACTCTTGATAACTTCTCTTCCAGTCAGCAACTTTTTTCTGTTGACCCTCATCAATCTTTAAATTGGAGCACAGCTTTTTAACCATATCTTCCATCTCTTTTAACATGTTAGGCCCCAGCATTAGATTATCCTCCAATACACTCCAACTTAATGGTGTCCTACACCTGCATCCGTACAATACTTTAAATGGATTCAATTTCAAGGATTTATGGTAGTTGTTGTTGTAAGAAAACTCCACTAAATGTATGTAATCCTCCCACTTAGAAGGCTACTCCATTACATAAGTTTGAAGCATGTGTTCTACTATCTGATTGACCCGCTGAGTTTGGCCATCTGTTTAACGGTGATAGGAAGTGTTTAATTGGAGTTGCGTGCCTAAACCTCCAAATAAGGCTTTCCAAAACACTAATGTGAATATTACATCATAGTTGGAAATTATAACCTTTGGTATTCCGTGTAGTCAAATATTTTGTGTAAATATGTTACAAATTTGAAAAACCTTAAAAGTAGACTTTATGGGTATGAAGTGAGCAGACTTGCTCAACTTATCTACTACTCCCATTACTGAGTCATTCTTCTTTTTAGACTTAGGTAGTCTTGTAATAAAATCAATGGAAATAGTTTCCCATTTCCTTTTCGGTATGGGCAATGGGTGAAGTAGTCCAGCTGGGTGTTGGTGCTCTCCTTTCACTTGTTGGCACTCCAAACAGCGAGTGAAATATTCAGCCAGCTCCTTCTATATACTGAGCCATAAATATTGTTTTTTGAGCGCGGTGATTAATTTTTTATATAAGGGATGGTCGGCACAAGGAATTTTAGGGTATTTGTCTAAAACTAATTGTTTAATATATTTCTAGTTTGGCATATACATTCTTTCTTTGTAAACCAACATTCGTTCTTGATTTACCTCATATCCGAACTGTTGTTTATTGTTGTTTGGAATTTTTGCTTGCTGCCATAACATCTTGTATTCAGGACCTTCTATTGTGGCTCCTTTAATATTTTCTTTAAAAGTGGTATGTATCTCACTAAAATACATTTGATAAATGCAGATTATTTTTTGACTTAAGGCATCCATGACTTGGTTTTCCTCTCCTTTTATGTGTTTGATTTTAAAGTAAAATTCACTTAGGAATTCGAACCAATGGACTTGTCTACCAATCATAGTAGGCTGCTTGAAATAGTTAGTTAGACTATGATGAGCTATCATTAATAAAAACTTCTTAACCAAGAAAGAATGACACTGCATCTTTAATGCATGGATTACTACCTTCAGATGTTGTAAGTTGAATACTTTTATTCATGCTCCTTAAGTTTCCGAGATTCGTAAGCTACGACGTTACCTTATTGCACTAGCACGTCACCTACTCCTTCCTTGTTGGCATATGTAAATACAATGTATTCTTTATATGGTTCTATAATACTTACAATAGTTGCAGTACTAAGTAAGTGCTTCAGCCGATCAAAACTTCTTTGACAGTCCATGGTCCAAGTGAAGATTTTCTATTTCTTTTGCAAAGAGGTAATGAGGTATGCCATCCTAAAAAAACCTTCCACAAACCTCCTATAGTACCCTTCCAGACCCATGAATGATCTTATATCAGCTACATTCTTTGGTATAGGCCATTCCATGATGGTTTTGATTTGCTCTGGGTCCACAGCTATCCCTTCCTTAGTAATGATATGTCCTAAATATTGAATTTATTCCTTAAAGAAATCACATTTGTTGTACTTGGCGTACAACTAATGCTCTCTTAGAGTTTGTAGAACAATATGTAGATGTTCCTTATGGTCCTTTATATTTCTAGAATAAATCAAAATACCATCAATGAATATTAATACAAACTTGTTCAAATATTGATAAAAAATGTTATTCATTATAAATATAAAGGTTTTTGGAGAATTAGTTAATGAAAATGGTAACATAATGAACTTGTAATGCCCATAATGAGTCCTAAAGGTTTTTTTTGGCTATGTCTTCCTCTTTTATTCTAATTTCATGATACATTGAGTGAAGATCAATCTTCGAAAATATAGTTTCTCCCTTTACCTGGTCAAACAATTCATCAATACGAGGAAAAGGGTATTTGTTATTAACGGTTAACTTGTTTAGCTATTGATAGCCCATACACATCCGTAAGGTTTTGTATTTCTTCTTGATGAAGAGTACAAGAGGTCCCCAAGGTGAGACACTTAGGCATATACACATTTTATCAAGCAATTCCTGTAATTGCATTTTCAATTCAGTGAGTTCTGGATACTGGGGCAGCTCTAGGAATCAACTCAATGGTGAAGTCTATATTCCTCTTTGGAGGTAGTTTGGAATCTCCTCGGGAAATACGTCTGGAAACTCTTGTACCATTGGTATATTTTCTAAAGTACCTGATGTTTCTGTTGAATTGATATACCCCACATGTATAGCATAAATTTGGCATCCCTTTCGAATATATTTTTCTAATTGGGATGTTGTTATAGGTCTTATTTGTAGTGGCTTTCGAATACCCTAAATTTCTTGTCTCATACCGTCTTCATATATGTAAATAATAGTTTTGTATTTACAGTTAATGAGGGACCAATGCTTCTCCAACTAGTCCATTCCTCTTAGAACATCATATGACCCTAATGGTAAGATATTCATATATTCCATAATAGGTTGGCTTGCTACTTTCAGAGGGAAATTGTTGATTTTAGCCAGCACCCTTCTTTTTTCCCGTATGGTGAGTTCTACTAGCCAAGGGTTTTTAAATTTAACAGATTGTAAATGATAATTCTCAACCGCCTTTGGACTTATATAACTCAAACTAGTTCCTTGATCAATTAAAATAGATACATTTTGGTCAAAGATATTACCATCAAATTCCACCACTGTTGGTTGGGATTTTGCCTTATGATCTTCAAGGGCAACATTGATTTTAGGAATATCCCTTGTTACTTCTACCACATTTGATACTTCTTCAACCTGTTCCACTTGATCTGTTCCCTTGCGGTACTGGCAGTTTTTAACATAATGTGGTCCTCCACATTCCAAACATTGCATGGGAGTCTAGCTGTTGTCTCAACTTTTATTTTTATGGATTGTTCATTTTTTTATTCTCGGCTCATTTTCGTTCATATTTCTATTTAATTGACCTTTATGGGGTCCCTTGTTGGTAATGGTCTTATTTCCTTTGCTTCCAGAGACAAACTTAATTCATTTTTTTATCAAACTACCTCCTTCCCCCATTGCCCTTTGGTCTGTTTTGCTGATAAAATAGATGAGCTTTTCGTATAGCATCATCCATGGTCTTTGGATTATTAAACTCGAGACATTTTTCATGAATAACATAAAACTACTAACAAATCTATGTACTTTTGCTTCCTCTTCTCGTATGAAAGGGAAAAATCGCAACAAGGATGTGAATTTTGTTATGAATTCATCTATAGACAATTGACCCATCGAAGGTCATGAAACTCCTTCGCCTTCTCATCCTAAAATATTTCAGTTAATTATTTTTCTTTAAAATACCTTTGAAACTTTTCCCAAGTTACACTCTGCTCACTAACTCCATGCACCATCTTCACCTCCTCCCACCACAAGCTGGCCTTTCCTTGTAATTTATAAATGGCTAAGCGAGCCTTCATATTTTATCATATTCATACAATTAGAAATACTTATTCATATTGATAAGCTAAACTTCAACAGCTTCCTCCTGTTCACCATCAAATATGGGAGGTTTGATATTTGGAAACTCACCTTGTAACTCAATTTTCTATTTGTTTTTCTTTTTGTATTTGGATACATTGTCAAATTCCTCTTCTTGATCTTATTTTCCCCCTTCTATATCCGAGTCTTCAATTCTAAATTGCTGCTCTTCGGATAGTTTCCATGTTTGGTACTGGGATTCAGTTGCTCCTGATTCTACCTATCACACAAACATTTCATATTTTTCTCCTATTCTTGCATCAGTCTTTCATTATCCGCATGTAGCCAAGCCATCTATTCTTTTAATTCCTACATAGTTTTGAAAATGGTACCGTTGGTATTGCGTGACTCCTCTCCCAATTTCACCCATACCTTAAGATTGGCTTCTTGAAAGGATGTTGGTCTTATTCCTGTTACGGGTTTATGTGTTGTAAGCTCAGTCCTCCTCATGCTGGTTATTTTCCCTTCTCTTTTCTTTTTACTCTTTTTGTCTCTGTGCACATCACAAAAGTCGTTGTTCTTTTGTTCGAGAGGTCTCAGTTTTGCAACCTGAGCACTCTGATACCACTTGTTACATCTCTCAATAAAATCAATAACTACTACAATACACAGATTAAACATAAACAAAATATTGATACATTACATCTATAAAGTATCATGGTTCAGGATATTATATGGCCACAAGTAACATTCTTCTTAACTCTTATTCTACCTAAATTACAACTATTATGTATGTATCGATTTGTAGTATTTTGGTATATATATTTTGCATGATTACATTTAATAATTCTATACCCTAACACATTAAACCCTAGATTCCCAATGCCAAGAGATGGCAGGACTAGACTTCTAAATAATTCTAGTTTCTCTCCAATTGTTCATCAATTTATTGGTATGGTCGCCGCATCGTCGGTCCTCTACGACTCAACCCTATTGGACGGCTAAGAGTGTTTTCCTTAATTACTTTGTCTGATGTATCCTTGAGCAATTTTGGTATTTCTCTCTTTGTCTGGCAGAGATGACCTATCCAGCTCATGGCTTCGGGGTTTCTCTTTGGTTCACCTTTGCCTCTTCATGATATTGATGATACCTCCCTTTCTTAGTCCCAGTTCCTTCATGGATGCTTGTTGGGTTATTAGTTCATCGGGATGACTCTCATCCTTATTTCTTGGAAGAATTTCAAGTAGCATACCCAATCAAGAAACAATATGTCTATTTGTTCTTAGTATTTTCATTTTTGCATCAGACATTTGATAACTCCTCATTTTAACTAATAGTATTTCATGTTTTTTATTAGGTTTCGTTGAGGGCTTCCAGCAGAAGGAAAATAATTCTTCTGGGTTGAGACCCTACCTCACTGTGTTGTTCCGTAGATTTGTAGTCTCAAAGCTCCATCCAAATCTGGGAGAAGTGAAAGATAATCTGGGAATTTCTTGGTATGCACGGTTCAAAGTTTTAAAGGGTTTTAATGGCTTAACTTACTAGTTTGTTCATAAGTCCGTAAACTATTTATATAACTTGTCCATTTGATGTCTATATGTATTTAGAATATATACTATAGATGGCCAAGGCACTATATTTCGTAGATTTGCTCCTAAAGTCGTAGTCTTTGTTTAAGTTAATTTCTGGGTATGAAATTCGAAAATGGGTTGTTAGTTTCCCTTGAAATCAAGTTGTCATTTAACTCATGATAGTTGCGGACAAATGACTTTATAATCCATCATTCCCGATTTAATCAAAACTTTTTTATGCCGAACCTTAGTGCCTTGCATGCCAGATTATGATCTATTTGTGTGGAAATTCTTACTCAGGACATGTTTATCTTTTGGCAAGTTCTTATAAGGTTTTTATTTCGAGTTGGCTCGACTTTCTTTGGTTTATGAAGACACTAATCATTTAACCCATCTCTAATGTTTTGGTATTTTATGCAAGTTTATTATATGTTTTGTTTCCAGTTCCGTAGTTACTCTGCTACGTAGTTGGGGTTTATGTGCCTTAACAAGATTTGTGTTTATGCATTTTCATTGCTACATCATGGACATGTTACTCTTATTTTCATACATAACTGGGTTATATTCTATTTCTCTGCATTAGACTTCGCATGGTATTTGTAATAATTTTCTTTTCTGCCTTATTTTCTTAGGGTGAATTTATTTAATGTTTCCTTTTGATTAAACCCATCAAGCCGGACTGCTTGCAGGATTTAATCTACTGCTTCCTCTTATCTGTTAATAGATACAGGGCATGAAAGTATGGAACTCTACAATAGTAACTTTCTTTCATTGAATGTCTGCAAAATATTGTTTCCTTTCTAGAATTGTGACTTCTTTTACCCAAAAGGTTTTCTAACAGTGTCATTATTTACAGCGAGTTTTCTTGTTTTTGTAACTTCCCTTCATAAAGACTTATATATGTAATATTCCCCAATCTCTTTTATAGTTTTCCTACTATTCTTTTTTTAAAATTTTTCACAACCCGATACACAGTTAATATGCTAAAATACTTCTAAAGTCAAACTTTGGATCGTACTGAAATAACTCGTCTATTTCTTTCAAACATAATTCAGAGATTTAATCTTAGCAGTGTGTTCCATATTTCAAGATATAAATACTTATCCGTTTCTGTAGAATTTACGGTTGTCCTCTTGGACCAAGTTTCAACTATATGTTGATAAGTTTCCTCCCAACCATGCGACTCACTTTTAGGACAAGTCTCCCCCCGAGCTGTCAACCACATGACAGATGATTTCTTGTAAGATTAACAATGTTATCTTTCACATCTATCTAATCTTAACCAGACATAGCTTCTGGACCCGTCTGACATATCAGCATAGAAACATCTCCTTTACTTCTCCTCTCCTCATCTCAGGTATCAATACCCTCTTGACTTCTTCCAAGAGAGTAAATTTTCAAGGAAGTAGTTACAGATAGGTAACTGCCTATCCTAATTACATGACATGTGAGAGTTACAATATTGTTATCACTCAGCATTTACTTTATGGATAACTTAATAAAAATCTTAAATGTATAAATTTAAATATTAATATCCAATTTGTCTAACTATGGTAATAAAATATTTACAATCACTTGAGACATCTTAATATATATGTTACATGAATGTTTTTATTTTGATGATTCCTTCTCTATGCAATTATCCTCATATTTTTACCATCTTATTATATATCTTTTGATATCCATATTTTTATGTTTCATATACTATATCAATTTTAGTTCTGAATTTTATTAGTCTACCTAAAAAGTTAAAAAGACAATAAATTTTTTTTATATATTTAATCAAACAAATATAACATATACTAATTTTGTTATATTATATCTCATTTATTATTGTATGTTTTTCCATATTACCATACTCATGAATGTTATAATTATTCCTAAATCATTTAACTTGAACTTTTAATGGAGATAGAAAAACCATTAAAACATATTTATAAGTTATTTCTCATAATTCTGAAAAAGAATAAAAATAAAAATAAGTAATAAAATAAATATGTCACTGTATCCCTTCCTTTTCTTTATTTTGTTAAAAATCTCTTCTCAATCACTAAATTCCCATATCATTGGCTTACAATTCAATATTTTATAGTGATGATTTGTTATCTTTTACTCAATCTACACAATATCAATCCAATAGTAATAATGTGTTGAAAAGTAATATATATATAACAATCCTTAACATTTTTCATAGAATATTGTGAAACTAAAGCTCAAATGTTCTAGAGAATGTTGAAATCATTGTATTTAATATGAATCACTAGCAATTAAGTAGGCAAGACAAGTTAGTTAGTTGAAGTTGAGAGGTGTTATTTTCCTTTATAAGGAGGCCTGGTTATGTACTGTGGAATTAATTTTGAGCATTAATGTAGATTAATAAAATATTTTGTATTTTGTTTTATCTTGATTCTGGTGGTTTAGCTAAGTAATGGATAATTATTCCATTCAACATTTGGGTTAGCAGCGGCTTAGCCTCAACCAAATTTAAAGACAATTTAATCAATTAAATCTGAACCAATTTACTGGATCTACGAACTATGTTCTTGGAAATTGGATCATTGTGCATTAACGCTTATAGGGAAGGAGTAGCTCCATGGCTTGTAATGGTCTAGATTTCATCACTACTTTTCTAGCCACTTCTTATGATGATCTTAAATCTACTTTTCTAGCCACTTCTTATCATGACCTTGTGAGAACTTATAAGATATTTTTCCGTTCCTCTTTGCTCTTATCTTATGGTTTTGCCAATGGATATTGTAATAGCACTTCTAGAAACATGTCGTAATATGGTTTTGCCAATGGATATTGTAATAGCACTTCTAGAAACATGTCGTAATGAAAGAACATGGAAGGTTATTTCATTAAGGCGGCTCTATACACTACGGATCTTAGTTGCACATCGTGGCGAAAATAAGGGGATCAGCAATAGCGATAAATGCTGGATTTGGTCTCACGCTAACCGAACCTTTTTATGCATGCAAATTCTTCTCTTTATCGATTCATTCTTTTCAGGTGGCCTGCCTAAATTCAAATGTATTTTTGCGGTAAAAGTTACACGTCTTTTCTGAACTATTTGCACATGTTTCCAACCTTCACGCTTCAACCGGGGTTCTGGTGATGCAAGATGATGGGTTGACATAAAAGAAACGATGACCAATGACACTTCTCGGATGAATGTAAAAAGCTACATTAAAATAAACGACGTTTTCATTGTTAATTAGATAGTTTGGTGCATTTTTTTTTGTAGTGACGTATTTTAAATCACGAAAAAGTCATTCTATAAACATTCTAACAAGCTTTATGCTATAGAGTCCCTTATGTAATGTATTTACTAATGTAATATATTTAACCAAGTAGCTTGTTGCGGAG
>APFE030706825.1:191873-226596 GCA_000404065.3 Pinus taeda | reverse complement strand
ATTGGCTACCTAATTTCACTTCCCCGGCAACGGCGCCAAAAATGTTTGGTCAATTTAGTGATGTCTAAATTGCAATGTCAACCCGGGGCTTGTAAGCTGATGAAGTGAGGTGTACTATATGTACTTAGGCAACTATTTCTTAAGCTTTTGTCGTTTTTAACTTTTTAAGTTTGTTTTCAAGTATATATCTCCTATTGTGATGTGATGGAAATGAAATAAAGCGAGTGAAGTGTGTGAGATTGTGATGAGCTTTTTCTAACTTAAAAGTATTCTACAAGAAAGCTTGAACAACAACTGAAATGAAATCAAATCTTAAAGGAAAATAAAGGCATCAAATAAAAGACTAATGACATTGGCCCAGTATCTCTGCTGCTGCAAGAATATGAAGATGAAATCTATGTCAAATAAAATTAAGCAATGTGAAACTAAAGTAAATCTACATAAAAGAAAGACTAGTCACAAATACTTTAACTTCTTCTTAACCTCTTGTCTTTTAACTGAATATATCATGTGATAAACAATTAAAAATAAGCCAAGCAATTGTGAGTTCTTGAGCAACTAAACCAAGCTGTGCTAAGTGATATTTTGGTCCTCAATGAAGATATTAAATTATGAAGAAGGAACCATCAATAGATAAACAACTTGATGTCTAAAAGTAGAAAGCAACTATGCAAATTAACTAAATGATAGTAAGGAAATAAAGGCTGCAAAACAAGGAAGGTCAGCAACATAGACAAGATGATCACAAGTGTCACTAGTTGTGAAAAAGAAAAGAAAGAAACTGTCCTGGGCATGCCTAAGAAACCTGCATAACACACTGATCAGTCATGGAAAAGTGCAGAAATATAAATAGGCAGAATTCAAAGTTTATATACAACTATTATACATGATCAAAACACAGTAATCAGAGGCATTCTGTACAACTATTATACATGAAATAAGAAAAATAAATGCAGAAAATTAAAGAGTACTATACAGGGCTTCAGTAAACAGGGGCCCTCTGCCTACTCCAGCCGGTTCAATGATCAATTACACGCTCAAATGGAAAACAATCTTCTCATATATTATGCATAAAATAGAAAATATAGTGGGAGTTCAAAATTACATATCAACAGCTAACAACTAACTATCCAGCGTTCAAAGACACTTTTATTTATAACAGAGGAAAGCAAACTAACTTAACGAAAACTAAGCTATTCGAGCAGCTGTGTAAAAACACGTAGTCTTGTTGCATCCTCGGATTTAGGCAACGGTCGTTGTGGGCATTCAATCCGATGTTGGATTTATGTTTCCCACTATCTTTGTGGCTAAGGAGGATGCCACCTGTTCTTCACGTGCTCTAAAACAGAACATGCAGAGCCGTGCCACCGCCAATGACTTCTGTTGACCGTAGTTGCCTCCTCGTTGACCACGGGTTTTGTATGACTGGTTGGGGTGGAGCTGGAAGGACACACACCATGTCCTTGGTTCCACGAACTTGCCCATGTGGCTCTCTCTTCCTGTGAGGACACTTGGAAGCATTATCATTTAATAAAACAGCTGTGGAATCCGAGGTTTGCTAATGCGGAAAACCAGGATTCAGCTGCGGAAACCCTGTGTGAGTTGCGGAAATGCAGCACTTTGAACCAAAATTCTAAACCAAACACAGTCATTAGCATAATTAGCAAACCATGTAAAAAGTCCTAAAATACAATGATTTGAGCAATTTGATGGAGGGAATGAGTGGCAAAAGAAGGAAATGAATAGGAAAAGGAGGTTGAGAGGATGTATAAAGAAGTGTAGGTTTGAGGCTCGACAGCTCCCTTGCCTCTGTTGCCATGCAACGCAGTGACCTAATCATCATGTTGCAATTCAGTGTTGTTACTTCATGTAGCCAATTCTTTCATCTCTCTATCTCTTCGTCTGAATCTAAAGTGTAAGAGCTTTCGCACTCCCACAAAATCCTTCCATCTATAGTCGGATTCACGCAATCCTCTTCTCACGTGCTTATCTTGTAAATATAATCAAGATCATCGTCACTATCATCGTTGCACAACAGTTGAGTGTATCGCGCTCCTTCGGCTGGATCTAGCGGTACTATTATGCATAGTGACTTTTTCTCAAAGATTATTTTGTGCTTCTTTAGATTTATGAATCTGTTCATATCAGTGGCCCAGTCTATTCCTAGTGGCCCGGGATATGGATTACTGCCATCGACAATCTCTATCAATTCAAAATCTGCCTGCGCGCTCACACCTTCAATATCTACCGTTACACCTTGCAATCTTCCCATGGACAAAATATTCTATTGGCTCACCATTCATAACTAAATAGGAGACCACTATAACGTGGGTCTACCCATGCATTCCCATGCTTGCTTTGGTAGTAAATTTGCCAAACCCAGATCCAGGATTACCTGAACCATTTCATACTCGGCGATTTGCACAGTCAACCTCATTTCCCTTCCTGTGTGCAATGCATTCTTTCCAAGTTTCTGGACCACACGCGGTTCTCCTAACCCCACACACCTAGTGATAAGTTAATGTAGTCCTTTGATTGCCTTGATTTCATGTAGCAGTTTCATGCACGTCTCCAGAAAGGTAGTGAGCATTGAAGGATCCATCCCTGATTCTAGTTGATCCTTACTACCTGAAGTGGATGCCTCCATGAAGTTCTTCTTAGCTTCCATGAATGTCTCCTTTGCGCATTCTAAATCAAACTCGGGTTCCTTTGTAGGAGCCTTGCGAACCCACGCACTTTCTTCTAGCTACTTCCCTTTATCATCTCGCATGGTCATACTGCTTCTGTGCATCATGTTTACATTTAGGTCTTCTTCGTGTGGCTCAGACCTCATCATCTGTAAATTCTGAGTCGGAGGGGGCTGGAGTACCCCCTTTTCGTGCATTATCGCTATCAACAAAGGGTAGTCTTCTGCCTCAAACTGAGTACAGTACCAACATGATGTCCTTGTCAAGTTTGTGCAATCGTAGGCATAGTGCCTTGGCCCTCCAATATTGTAACAAATTAGTTGTCTGCAACCCCTTCCTCGTCCCATTTTGCCTCGACCTCGACCACGCCCCTGAACTCCAGCATGTGCCATCCCTGCATTTGGGTTGAGGGCTCGTGTTTCGGTCTGCACCCTGTAGGCAGGAGTCTGATCCATCATTAGTTTGTAGCTTTGGTAGGTGCGTTCACCATGGCCTATCGACCTGCAGAAATTACAAAACAATTGTTGGGACATCTGCGTATACTTCTGCAACAGAAGGCAATTGTTCATATTATGTTTTCCTCCTATCTGGCAGATTGCGCACCATAGCACAGACGCCATGCTTGGCCCTGCCTGTGCCTCAGGTCTTAACGGCATCGACCCTCCTCCTACCAAGTAGTTCGTGAAAACTTGATAGTCGTCCTTGTCGTGCCCTTGGCCTTTGCATTTTATGCACCATACTTCCTCGTGTGCCTCAAGCCGAGGTGTCTTGTCCTGTTTCAAACTTTTCATTTCCAGACACAGATTCTGCAATTGCGCTTGGATTTATTGGAATCCCAACCCAAGATCTTATATAGGGGTCTCATGTAATCTCATAGCCATCTCCAACTCTTCAACCTAGGTGGAAAGTTTTTGTTGTGACAGTGTCATCCTTAAGTGTGGTGTAAGCAAGGCCACAAACTGTGTGCAATGTTGTGCATCTATTGACATCATATTGGCTTTGTGGATCATACTCTTTAGCCTCTATTCCAAATCCCAGGGGGTCTCACCTGGGAGCATCGCGATCTCCTTAAACTCGATGATTGAATGTGTTTCTGATTTTGGCCTGCTAAACTCCATGTTCAGCACAGCCTGGATCTCTACGGTTCCTGCGTTCAGGTGGTCATTAGAATGCTTGATATACCACGTTAATGTGCAATCCTGCAACATGCTCACCAGTGTAGCCTTTTTAATATTGTCATCCACGACGCCTTGTGCTTCCCATAATACTCTTACCATGAACCAAAATTGGTCTGGATATTCATTCCCCACTCCTCTGAATACCAGTAGTTTGATCGCACTTGCCATATTGAACTGCGGTGGTGGCAGAGGTGGGGTGGGTGGAGATGGAGTTGAGGAGGGTGAGACAGGTGGCGGTGTAGGTGTAGGTGGTAAACGTGGAATACACTGCCTTATCAGACTAACCACGCTTCTCGAAGAAACTTTCACGAGCTCTTCCTTGCTTTCCCACGAGGGTGAAATTAAGGGACTGGTTTCCAACTCTTCACTACTTCTACTTATGTAGATCTTCCCACTTCACGTAGTCCCAAACATTAATTTATTCACATAATCCGCTTTTCACACAGTAGCATCTTAATCCAAGCGTTCAAAGTTTTAATATACTTACCTCGTGGTCCCTTGAGGAAATGTCGCTCTACCTCACTGTAGCTCACAGTTGTGTCTACCACGAAGTCAGTGTAAATCCTCCTATTATTCGGTCAAGCCAATGGTCCACAAATCGCGTGATCTTATCTCCTGATGCTTCTGGTCTATGCACTAATTCTAGAGTCCACACTATTGGTTTATTGAGCCTACACCTTCTCTGGCTGTCTGCTAACTTCGCAATCCATTCATACAACTCAAAGGGAAAGGATGCAAAGAAAATTTCATGGATTTCCGTGTAGAAGTAGCGCTCCAACCATTGTTCCTTAGATACTCGCAGATTTTTTTTTCCTGTGCTGCGAATTCATGATTCTTCTTGTCCAACCACTCTTCGATTTCTTTCTTTGTTGGATTCTAGTGGCACAACATCAGACATCCCTTATGTATATCCTGGTCCTGGCAACAGAACCATTTGTTGACTGCTATGGGCCTGACCCAGGTTCAGAGCTGATTTAGCCAAGTAGATCCTGGTACTACTGGCCCTTTCAACAACAGTCCACGGAGCGCGGACTGAGGTCTCACCCGAAGTAGTATAGGAGGGTGCTAGAACCAGGATTCCGCACCCTGAGGATGTCTGATGAGCTTATGGAGGTCCGCGATTTGACCCTTCGCACACGTTGCTACACACACTTGCTATCCCTCCGCAACTTGCGAGGCTTCTTCTGCGCAACCCTACTCGGGGTGCAACCCATATAATACCCTAGTCCCTTGCTATTTAATCTGTTATTATCCGATTACTTAACTTTTTTATGTAAGATTAATGATTATTACAACATATTTAGCAATCATATCAATGTGCGCGATAAATAAAATAGTATAAACGTACAGAAAGGAATGCACAGTAGATACACAGAAATAATAATCAACTTCTCTTTATTATTCTTTGACCCAGGTTACAGACTCAACACCACCCTGCGCACTTAGCTGCACGGGTCCACGCACCCAGTTGCAGACTCTACTATGCCTCTGTGCACTCAGCTACAGAGCCTCTTCCTACTACTATGAACCAATACACTTAGACTCCTACTCTATGCTCGAACCATTTGTATTCTTCTCTCTTATTCTTTCCTTCCTCCCTTTACAACTTAGAGCCTCGCTCTTATTTATACAATCCCATGGCCTACGGACCATGGGCAGGCCGACAAGACTTTACGTTACATTACAATATTTTAGGGCAGACAGCCCTATGACTTAACCTACACTTCACGCACGCAATGCATGGGGTCTTACAAAACCTTTGACCAAAACTTGGGCTTTAAGCCCCAAAACATGCTATGGGGGGATTCCATGCCCATATTATATATATATATGTAAATACACACTATCTTTTTTTTTATATAATCATATTAAAATAAATATAAATTAAATATCTACCTCATATTAAATTAATATAAAATTATAATTAAATATCTACCTCATAATGTGCAATAAAAATATAAGATTTTTTTTTAATTAAATCACTTTATTTTTCTTTATATAAAATTATGCTATTTAATACGTACATTGGAAACTATTATTTATCACTAACACTTTTTTTAAAATAATATATTTTTGTTTTAAATATTACATGTTAATTGAGCATAAACCAACCTAGATCCATCTTAAACCCAAATCTATCAAGCATTGAGAGGGATCACTCCCTTGTCACTTCTTCTCTCTCTATCTCTATCTCTTTATGTCATTTTTCCTCCTTCCCTCTGTTGAAATATGTAACTAGCTTCAATGTTCGTAATGGCATATGTAATCATAATTTTATGTATTTAATCAAAATAGAAAAATAAATTTATTATTTTTGTTCTTAAGGCATGGGTTTCATGCTCAAGGGAAATTTATTTTTAGGTCAATCACCCATTGAGTGCTTATAGGTTTGTCATAAAGTCAACTAAGTCATTGTCATGTATTCAAGACCCATTTGGGCTTGTTGCATATTGTAAAGAAAAATTTATAGAGTCAAATGACCCTCCAAGACCTCATCATGGCACAAAGATCAAGTCGGCCCACATGAAGGGACAAGTCATCCTCAAGATAGCAGTTCCTACCCCTCACAAGCCTATAAATAAGAAGAAATTCAACCTCATTTTCAAATGCACTCAAGCAAGTTTGATCTCATCATTATAGAAGCTGGAAAAGGATGAAGTAGAAGAAGAAGATCATGATCTAAGTTTTCAGGCCCCTCCCTCTCTCTCTTTCATTAGGGTTTCTACAATTTCTCGACTAGACGAAATTCTAAAGCTGCACCGAAGTTGTGAAGCTGCAACGTCGAAGTTGTGAAGTTGCAAGGTTGAAGTTATGAAGTCGGCTCTAGATAGAAGCTATGAAGTTGTTAGGTTAGATTTTTTGAAGCTACATAAAGGTCAATGTTTTGAAGCTACTAGGTTGAATTTTCTGAAGTTGCGAGGTCAAAGTTGTATAAATTATTGTTGGGATCGAAAATGTTGGCGAAGTTACTAGAAGGTCAAAGTTTGTTGCTGGAAGTTGTGGAAGGAAAGCCCATCAAGAATGAAGGATGAATTTTTCTTACAGGGTCTTGGTCAAGGTTCATAGGTCTTGGAATTCATTAATTTAAGTTATATGAGAAGTATTTTGGTGGGTTTTCCTCTCAGTTTGAATGGTTTTGGCCCTAGTTGATCGCCTAAATATTGTGCCATATTTTCTCATTGTTCTTTATGATTTGGTAGTTGTTTTATGATATAGAACACTAATAATAATAAAGGAAATATGAAGTTAATCAAGTAAAGTAAAAATACATCACAATCAATTATCAAAAGGAAGAGAAATCACTTACACTTGTTGGCCCCTAGATTTCTCAACATGGTATCAGATCTAAGGTGACTACATCAAGGGAGGGAAACACGAAGAAGGATACTCTAGGGCTGAGGTATAAAGAGATCATCTTGGAAACATCAAGAGAATCAATCATCAAGAAGGACTAACCCTCTTATCATATTGAAAGGGAATAATGAGGAGCATCACAAAATACCTCAAAACCCTATCTCATCCAAAGAAGGGTTCCACACTTGAAGAATTCTTCGGGAACTCATACATTCTACAATCATCATCACAAGGAAGGAAGAGAAGCTATTTTGGGTTTTTTTTCTATGCTATATTCTCCACACATGTGAAGTATTAAGACATCCTTCTGCAACAACAAGTACCGAATTTCAACCACCATCAAGGATCAAGTTCTATGCCAAGAAAGGTCTCCTTTGCAAGCCGGAAAACAAGAGAAAGGAGTCAATTCAAGCGAAGTAGAAAGGAGGGAAATTTTTCCATATTCAAGCCACATGTGTGAACTAAGGTTATTGTAGAAAAGGCCAAAATCTCATAACTGCTATAACAAGCCAAAATTCTGAAGAAAGGTTGAAATTTGAGGTTGTGAAACAAGTTTAAGTAGCATTGTCTTGAAGGAATAAAAGCAGGAAAAAACATTGTCATCATCATCAAGGAACCAATGTGATCTCCCTTTGAGCCAAGGATCACTTTTGAGGAAAGACATCTTCACTAAGAAGACATCTTCTATTATCTATGTCATCATCAAAATCAAGAAGGTATCAAGTTGAATATTTTATCATCTAGGAGTATCTTCACTTGACAAGTAAGTATTTTTATTTCTATATTTGAATATGTCAAAATTAATTCATATTGAAAAAAGACAAACAAATTGGTTGGGTCATCAAAATTTCTTGCATGGAAGAATAGGATAGATTTGATCCTCATAGAAAATGAAGTCGTTGGTTATGTTAAGGGTTTAATTGTCGAACTACCAAAAGAAGAAGCTCAAGTTCTACAAGATTAAGATATCAAATGAAGGAATAGTTGCATGCTTTATGAGTGTTTCATAAATAAGAGACCAACTCCAAGGGTTGGGAGAAATAATGTCTAACAAGGAAATGACTACCATAGTGCTCAATGCGCTACCAGAAGAATGGGGCAACTTCACATCAACCATCTATGGGAATAAGGAAGCTACTCCATTCAATGAGCTATGGTCATTGTGAAAAATCAAAGCAACCAGGGCGAAGACAAAAATCAATGTAGGATCAAGAGAGAAATCTCAAGCATTTACTGTGAAGGCTAGAAGAAAAGGGAAGTTTGTGAAGCTTGGTCCTCAGAAAAAAAGAACATGTCAAAGATTCAGTGCTATGGTTGTCATGAATATAGGCACTACAAGAGAGATTGTCCAAATCCCAAGAAATATAAAAAAAACGAGGAAGGGATAGCAACATCTCTTTATAGGACTGGCTTCAAACTCTGGACAAGAAATGACAAAAGATTTCAATTATATGTAAAGCGATATTGTCCTCTTTTGCGGCAGTTAAAGATGTTTTGCATGGAAAGTGGGGAATGGTGAAAATTTGAGAATAGGGTTGGATTTGTGGGTTGGTAGTGGAAATCCATGATATCCCTGTGAATTGGTGCACATATTAAATGAAAAGTGAAGGAACGGTTTAAATCAAATTTTTGTTCATACTCGTACATCCATATGGACACAAGGTTGGATCAATGCCTTTCAACTCAATTTTCGAAATGAGAACTAGGACCACTACAACAATTATATATTAGTTTGAATATTACTCATGTGTGTCTTAGGGAGGAGGACGACATATTATTTTGGGTACACTCACCATCTGGGAAATACACCCCTAAATTAGGTTATTTGTACCTGTGTAATGATAGAAATATGGATAAATTGGCTGTGTGGTGGAAGAAGTTGTGGAAGCTTAAGAGTCCCTCTACAGATCATTTATTCCTATAATGTTTGCTGGAAAATAAAGTCCCGACTTGGGACATGTTGAAAATGCAACAAGAAAATCGTAATTTAAATTTGTCCTTGAATTAAATTAGCAATAAAATTGTAATTCCACATCTTATGGCAACTTGTATTAGTTAAATACGTTAGTTTGACTTAGTTGGGTCAATTAATTCGAGTTGAGGGTATAACTTGAGTCATGTAGAGTGTCTCCTACTTTATAGGATCCCTAGTTGAGTTAATTTTGAGTTGTAAGTAATTAATTCAGTTTAATTGAGTTAAAGTCAATTGAAATAGTTCCAATTATTGGAGGAACTAGTGGGAGGTCTAGTAGTGTGGTGCTACCCGCAGTGGTCAACCAGTAAAATGAAATGATTCACTCATAAATGACTCATGCATGTCAGATATGTGAGTTACAGTTGAGATTGGAGTTCAAGGATAGTGTACTATCAGTTGTATAATCATTAGAATTGTATAGGTGGTGCATGTAGTCAAAGGAAGGTCTATGAGGATTGCGCAATTCCAATTGAGACTTTTCCCTAATTAACAGGGGGATAATTCCCAAGAAAATAGTGCAAGGAAAGAGGGACTTGGGCAAGCAAAAAATTGGTTAAGTATTGGTCTGGTCTTGTTTAGGAAGCAGTGAGACAAATAGAGATAGTGCAAAGGTTTCTCAGGCTTGAACAAAGCATTGTAATCTTATATTTTCTTACTAATGCAATATACAGATAGTAGGGGTTTTTAGTTGTGTTTTTTCCTAGGAAACCATTATGTAATGTGTTGATGGAATTATTTCTTTTATATTATTCGTGATTTCATGATCGTTTAATTTTTTCAACTAATGAGTAGAGTAGATTCAAGTCTATCGTTTTAATAAATTACAATTAGCAGTTTGAATCTACAAGGAATTTCTACATGGTATCAAAGCATAAATCACTCTAGAAGAGGAGAATATGAGTTTGTATTTTGCAGGTGAAATCGATTTTTCATTATCATACTTCAGAGGCAGTAGAACTTCGTTCTACGGATTGAGACTTGAATATGCCCTTAAGGGTAGTTTGAAATATATTGCTTGGAAGGACAAGATGGAGGTGTTAGAGTAGGTTAATTTATTAGTCGAAGGTCTTTGAACTGCTATTTTTCTATCTCGAAGAGGTCAAATTCATAAACATTTTCACTCTCATAAATTTGACCCGTGACTCCCTGGAGAGTCATGATGAGTTTGGTCATCACCTCAATCATTAAAATTGACCATGGAAAGGGGTGTCCGAGCATTGAAATTTTTTATAACAATCTTCTGATTCAGGATATTGAGTGTTGCTAAGGTGTCTACAATTAAAGGAATGATTTCAAAGCTGTATAGTCATTAATGTTCCAATTTGTCCCCTCTTTATACATCATATTTTTCCCTTTTTCCCATCCCCTTATTCCCTTGTTATCTTAAAATTCCTCTATTCCTAAACATTCATATTATCCTTATTCCTTATTTTAGGCATACACACCCCACCCCCATTTTATCCTAAGTATAAATCCCAAGGCATAATTTTTTTCCTTTCCTAAACACCATTGTGCATGATGATTGACACCTGTCCCTATCCATTTCATATGAGTCATTCATCATACTTCCATCGTTTCCCTAGATTTTGTCATGATCCCAAACTTCGAAATGATGGATTTTTAGGTGCTTTTCAAGTGCAACAATGATTAAACATCAAGCTCAATTACATCAGAATTTTTTTGAATTATTTTCAAATCATTACAGAAGGTTGCCACTTTTAATTACCTTTGATCACATGTAAATGAATTCATTCTTCATGCAGGGAATTTGGGAATTAATCATATTTTTAAGTCAGGTCACAAAGGAATTCACACAGTGTGTTGCACTCTTGTTGTGTAGAGGGTGCCAAGGTCGTAAAGTGTTGCACAGGGTATTCATCTACACGCAGTTTCATTCTTAGAGATGGGAGAGGTAGGAGTTGGTGAACTTTCCCGATTTTTCACTATTTTATATCCTGATAAAATTCTTCCAAACTTTGTACATTTTCTGCTAAAGGAGTAAATGATGTGCACACTCTGTTTTGTCCAGCAATATAGTTACATTTCCAAGTTCTTAGTCGTATTTCATAAATACGAACTATTGTCATTATGTTATTGTTGAGAGGTCAAAATAAGTTGATAAGTGATTTTGAGTTCTCTTGCTCACCTTTTAACCTTAGAAAGTTGCCTTGTCACCAATTCCTTGACACAACTATTTAAGTTGAGTTGTGTTGTCACCATTATCAGTCTTGTATCATCTAATTTGTACATGCAGCTCATTTTCAAAGTCGAGTTTGACCTACCAAGTATCAAGATCAAATGGCCCCTGTTGTCAACAAGAAAGGTGGAGATCTAGTGTGCACTAAGATTAGCACCTTGATCTTGATAAACTCCTCACCTGCTATTAGGGTATCTTTTGAAAACGTAGGTTGTATTCCCTTTTTTCAGAAGTTCCAAAATATAGGTCACCATACAAGGCTCACTAGTATGTTTTCCCTCAATTTTCAAGATGGAAAAGTCAAGCTAGGAAACTTGGAGATTCTTGTGACTGAAAAACTTATTGTTGATGCCACTAATCTCCCTACAACATGGGAAAAATCGTTTAAGGGAGATTAATTGGACATCATAGCTTTCAAACAGTTTGTGGAGCCTGAATTTTTGGACAAGTTTGCCTCAACTTTTCCTAGTGTTTAATTTCAGGAGCAGTATGTTGATCTTTCGAAAGTTATCCAGAGGTGCTTCACCTGTGAAGGCAAATTCAGCAGGGTTTATCAATACCATTTGAGGCTATTATGGCATTTTACAAAGAGAAAACCTATGAATTTACCTTATTTCTTACTTGAAAGTTTAGAAAGAATGGCAATTAAAGTACAGATTCAAAAAGACAATCATGCTTCTAATTTATTTCATTTCTCTCTTATCAAATTTTTAGTTAAATATGCATTTGAAAAGAAGAAAATGAATTGGTTAGATTTCCTTTCTAGTATTGATTTTTTGCCTCAAATTGGGTCTTCATCAGTAAAAGTGGATGAGGAGGAACATAAAATGCAGGGAACACCTAAGAAGGAAGTTATCCACTCAGTCAAGGAGACAAAATCAGTGAAAAAGGAGGATGTAAAGCCAAGCAAAGAACTCGTAAGCAAGCTTGGTTAGAAGGTTGAGAAACAATACATGAAGGGTAAGAAGACAAAAAAGGAAGAAAAGGTGCAGGTGGCATCAACATAGTCCATGAATGTTAAAGTGAAGATTGAAGATACAGTCTAGGAGAAATTTGTAATGAGACCTAGGACAAGGTCAAGAGTTAAAAAGAATGAGGAAGAGGCAACCCCTCAAGTAGTGGTGGAAATTTCTGAAGATAGACAAGGAGATAAGCAAGATCATGGCAGAGAGGAAGAAGTGAAGGGACCCGAAGTAATGCAACTAGAGTAAGAGGAAGACATAGCACAACCTAAGTGAAGTACTATACAATATGAAAAAGAGGGTCCCAAAATGGTTAGATGAAAGAGGCACTTTCCAAATATCAAATGAAAACAACATTATTGAGAAGAGAAAATAGGGACCTAAAGGAGACAACTAAACCAATAGATGACAAGGCAAAGTCACCTCCTGAAGAAATTTCTAAGGGAAAGGGGTAGCATGTTTCATTTGCAAAGCAAGCCAAGGAGATTGCAATGGAGCTTAGTGGGCCATCAATTAAAGTTTCTAAGTCCAAATTCACATATGTGCAACATATGAAGTAGGTAGCTTAGGCTCCTGGAAAACTTCCCTTTAATCAAAGGAAAGAATATCAAAGATTCTTGGAGAAGCTGGAAGAAAGCAAGGAATAGGTAAACCAGTTCAGATAAAAAAATCAAAGCTATAAAAAGTCGGTCTAGCATACTCTTGAGAACTGTGATAATGAAGTTTGTGAGGCATCTGAAGCTCTCAGCAGAAGAAAACATTTCATCAAATGGTCTATTCCTGCGAGGAAGTAATGCAAAAGTATCTATGTTAGGAATTTAGTGTTGGATGCAAAGTTAATGAGCAGGAAACAACGTTTGGATGAGGCATGAGGACTAGTAAAGAAGTATGAAGAATCAACTGAAATATCTTCTCTTGAAAGGGTGCTTGAACTGAAATCTAAGCCTGTGAATGAAACTAAATCTACTATGCAATCACATGTTTAAAAACATGACATTGCTTCTCAAGCCTCCAACACCAAGGCTTCCAGCAGTAAGACTTCAGGCAAAAGAAAGAGGAGGTGATCAAGCCTCACTGCAGGTTTTCAATTTTGTGTTAAGTTCAAAGGTTACTGATGCTATTTTAGTATGAATTTAATGTTTTGAAGAAGAATTTAGTGGCATAATGGCATTTTGTTAGGAGTGGAAGGCATTCGAAAAACAACTTTGGAATTCCACTATGCAGGTGTTGCGCAAGCCATGCCCACACTATTACACACATGCTAGAGGGAGGCCACCTGTTAGGTTTTCAAGGGGTTGACATGGAGCACGTATGGCAGCCATCTCACCTCCTCAATGGTCTGCCACATGCCAGTTTCGAAAGCACAAAGTACCGGTCCTTGCGCAGCTACTACAAAACCTTTTTCACAGTCAACAATTGGCCTTTGTGCTTTTTTCTATTTTCACATCATGCTTTTTGCTATTTTCACACTCAACTTTTATCCTTTTGTTTTCGAGGAAAAGGACTTTGGAAAACAATAGTTTTCCTCCCTTTGAATTTTAGGATTGATCCTCTGTTGGATCAAAGATGCATTGAATTTAGACATTATGATATCTAATCTATGGTCTATATAAGTTGATTAATGGATATGGAAAAGGTTGCTGTTGGTTTCATTATTTCCATGAACACTATTGCATTTTATTCTTGTGATATGTATTAATGCATTTGCTTGAATGTTGAAGAGATTCTAGTTGAGTTTCCATGATACTTATGGTATGAATGTTTCAGAAAAAGTTTATTCTTAGTTTATATGTTATCCTATTGTGTTATCTTCTTAAATTGATTTGAAAGTGTATGGAATAGTTGCACTTGAATTCATTTCATATGCTCATGTCTAGCTATGTAACCAAATATTTTAGTTTGCAAATGGAATATATATACCTTTGAAATTTTTGTATTTTCTTCTTGAAAATCATTTATCTAAGGTTTTGTAATGAAATGTCATTTATCCAGCTATTTTTTATGAGTGTATTGATACCCCCATCTTCATTATACTAAAATTTGTTGTTCATTTCAAAGTTGTACTAATTGAGCCTCTGTACATGAAACTGGTTGGAAAATACATCAACATGTTGGACCAGGGAGGTCAGGATCACATCAGTAGTTTTTCCTAGAATCCTCTACCACCCCCATACCAAAAATTAAACATTTTCATAATTGGTCTCTGTCAAAGATCATATTCCAAAGTTTTATCTCTAAGTTTTCTCAATGAGGGAGCCCCTCAGGTTGAAGAAGACCAATATATCAACCAAAAGATGTTTGTGGTTACCTCTAATTTTTCTCCTTTCGGCCTAGAGAAAATTATGGAGTGCTAATAGGAGGCAGTGTTGGAAGACAACGAGCATAATAAATTCATAGAAAAATATATTCCTAAGCCTCCAGCAGCTGATGCTCAAGATCTGGCAGAGTGGAGAAAATGTGTTGCAAAGGAAAGAATGATTATCCTAGAAGGAGATCGAGATCATATTCTCGAACCTCCACGATAAGGAGACTCCATATGCAATGTGGAAGGCCTTGAGAGACCTATTTCAAAATAGAAGTGACCACATGAAGTTGGCACTAAAGGACAAGCTCAAGAAAATCAAGATGGATAAGGGCGACACAATACCACAATACTTGACCAAGTTCACCCAATGTCGAGATGAGCTTGGAAGTTTCAGTGTTACAATTGTTGAATATAATCTGGTCTACCTAGAACTTCTGGGCCTTCCAAGGAGCTAGCACAACTACCAGGACTTAGTATATGGGAGGGAGAATCTACCAGAGTGGGAGCATTTGTGGCCTAACTTGTTGTAAGAATGGATTCAGCAGAACACCAGAGATGCATCATTATCCAAGCATGATGATGAGGAGAATTGTTCCTTAGTTGGAAAGGTGAAGAAAGGAAAAGGGAAGTCATCCCATTCCAAATCAAATTCCTGTTAGGGCAACAAGAAGAATAACTTGTAGAAGATTAAATGATTTCATTGTCATGAGTTGGGACACTATGCCATGAAGTGTCCCACAATAATTCTGACAATAAGCCCTCGGGAGGAGCGGTAGGTGAAGCTATTGCTTCACAATTCGAGTTGGATTTCACCCTCATCGCTTGCATGGTGAAATCAGTGATGGGTAGCGTGTGGTATCTGGATAGTGGAGCCTTATTCCTTATGACCATAAACAAAGTATTTTTCAGGGACTTGGAGGAGAAGGACCTCCATATGCACATCGAAATAGGAGATGATAGGAGGTATAGCATGACCGACATCAGTATAGTTACCTTTCAGAGGGATTCTAGTTCTCCTCTCACATTAAAAGATGTCATATATGTTTCGGGTTTGAAGAAGAATTTGGTTTCAATTTCCATTTTGGAGGATTGTGGCTACGATGTGATATTTAGCAAAGGATTTCCTTTGTCACATATCCTTAGGACAAGTGAAGTGGATCAGGGTTCGTATGAAGAACCTCTATAAATTAAATGTATAAGATTGTGTTGCTTTGAGCACAAAAGAAGAGAAGGTGCAAAGTTGAGACATCGGTGAGTAGTGGATAAAAGATTGGGTCACTTGCACGATGGAGCTTTGAAGATCATGCAATAGATTTCTACAGGACTTCCCAAGGGTACACTAGAGCAGAGATATACATGCAAAGGGTGTACATTGCGGAAGTACACCAAAGCTACATTTAATGATAAGGACAGTCGAGTGCAAGCGATCCTTGAAAGAGTTCACTCATATGTGAGTGGACCATTCTAAACAACCACCATGGCCAAGCACAAGGACTATGTAATATTTGTAGATTATTTTTCTCATAAGTGTTGCATTTTATTCATGTAGAAGAAAGATCATACGTTCTCTAAATTTGTGAATTTAAAGAACTTGTTGAGAAAGACACTGGCATGAAAGTTAAACCTCTTAGGAGCGATACCATTGGAGAATATGTGTCAAATGAATTCAAGAACTTTTGTGCATTAGAAGGCATTCAATGGGAGTTAATAGCACCCCATAACCAACAAAAAATTAGGGTTGTTGAAATGAAGAACAAAAGTATTATAGGAGGTTCACGGGCAATGTTACATGATCAAGGCCTACCGTTGCACTTGTGGGATGAAGCATGCAATGCAGTTGTATATGCGTAGAACAGGAGTACTCATCAGATTCTTGGGATGAGTACACCAAAAGAATATTTTTCAAGTAAGAAACCAAATGTGGCACACTTGAAGATCTTTGGTTCATCAGTTTATTGTCATGTTACCAAGGATGCATGTAAAAATCTTGAACCAACAGCTGAGTTGGGCATATTTTTGGGGTACACTGATACATATCACAACTATCGGTTATACCTTCCATCTCAAAGGATGACAATGGTTCATAGAATTGTGAAGTTAGATGAAGAGAATGTTAGTGTCAGTCTTTGCAGCCTTCCTCCAGTGATCAAACATGCTCTTACAAAATGATTTTAAGGTGTCAAGGTCAAATTTTGTTATTTCAGTGAGTTTTCAAGCAAAATTTTGTCACTAGGTATTAGGTCTAGGGTTTGTTTTCACTCCTTCCAAAGTTTTCCAAATGGTGGTCCATGTCACCATTCAAATGAGTGTACCATCATTCAGAGAGTTTTCATCATCATTTTCGGTTCCAATGGGTCATTTTACACCTTGTTCGTGTTTCAGTTGTGCTTGGGTAAGGCTCATTTCCCTCTCCTAGGGTTTTGAAGGTAATTTCTCTTGGATGGTCAAATCATCAACAAAAATTGTGTCCTGATGTTCATACACCTTCCCCTATCCTTAATGTACCTTATTAAACACTTCCCATGACTGATATCCCTTAAATTCCTCATTTTCCCACAAACCCTAATTTCTTGCTACAATTTGGCAATTTTCTAGGCTAGGCATATGTTTTCCCCTTTTGGAGCCCTTCCCTTCAGTCAACCTTTGAAATTCCACTTTCCCCTATTTCCTAACACCCATCCCTACTTCCCAAAATTTTCTCGAGAATTTAGAAGCCCCTTATCCCCTTCATTTCACTTCATTTCGACAAATCCCCTGTTCCACACATCGGGATAGGTTTTACTCAAATGATGTTTCTGAGCAAGAAAGCGTGAATTTGGAAAAACTAAGAGAAATTTTTTTCCACAATAGCCCAAGGAAGAAAAACCTCATTCACTTTTTACACAAGTGTCATGGTTTTAGAGAAATGTCAAAAATACAATTGCCTCAAGAAAATTGATGCACCTCTGAAGTGACCTTGGGAAAATAAAGATTTATCCTAGCTTGGTTGTTCAAATTACTTGCTTGATGAGTTAAATGATAACTAAACACAAATATATTTCCAATGAGCTATGATGAGCTCAATTTGGAGTTGAATAAGACCTTCAAAATTTGACTGCAACAGCACTCTGCCTTTAGGCACCCTCAGTTTGCACATTTTGACCAGTTTTGGGCGATTTGACTTTTGATAGGGAAAATTAACTCAAAATTGAAAATTTCAAGTTATGTTGGAAATTAGACTCAATAATATTTCCAGCGAGCTATTGTGTATCCAATTTGGACACCGAAAAGGCCCCCAAAACGTGATCAGAAAATGGCACTATGCACAGAATTAGTGGCACTACGCATAGAAATTTTTAACACAGGCTTTTCCGGTAGGTGCGTAGCGCCACTGGCGCTCGCTTTTGATAGGGACCTCAATTTGAAGAAAAATTGACACTTTTGGATTCTTTATGAAAATTTATGCATGCTCAGAAATTTCTAGGGAATTTTGACAAGTTTTGGACCTCCAAAAGGGCCAAAAATACCCAAAAAATGCCCTCTCTGCCACTTTTTGACCACACAAGAAGTAGTCTTGGGAAATTGCAATTTTGGAGGGGTAAATGGACTCCAAATACAAAAATTAAAGTTTTTCCATAAAGTAGACTCACCACGCTTTCCAACAAGCTATATTGAACCTACTTTGGACCTCGAGAAGCCTTCCAAAAGTAGCTTGGAAAAAGCGTTATGCACAGAAAAAATGGCGCTATGCCTAGAATGAGAAAGTGCCAAGTTTGCTCAAAAACTTTGTTTTTCGCCTAGTTTTCTTCTAGTTTGACTTTTTCTCTTTTATGGACAAATTCATGATGTGACATGATGTAAATTGATGTACTATGTTGTAAAATATGATGAAAAGTGACTTGAGGAGGTAGATACATCAGTTAGAGTTGGTTTGAGGCTGTATGAATCAGTTTCCTAGGTTTTAGAGGCAAGTTATTCCACTGACTATTTTTATGTTCCTAGTTTATATATGGTTGAAACCACCCCTCTTCTCATGGATTCGACCCCTGATGGATAGCATAGGTGGTTTGGAGGTCTATATCATTTATTTTTCAACCATTTGTAAGGGTTGGACTCTTGGGGATGCATTGAACTATTTTGTACATCATTTCTGCAGCCTGGCAAGGAAATAAACTAGGGTTTTGCAGCATTTTGTGGGATTCTAGTGGTAATGTGAATTAGCATTGTTTTCTTCTCTGTAATTTAGTTGATCTTATGTTTATTTGTGCCATCATCTCTCTCTTTCTGCATAACTAAATGAATCAAGTTTAAAAGGTGGAATTCATTGGTGTTTCAGTGCTCTACCTTGGGGTTTATTTAGTTTTACATGTTTTCTACTATCTGAAGAAGACTCATGACTTTTGCATGCCCTCTCTAGCTCCTCACCAGTCTTTAGACTCACCATTACACTCATTTCAAAGTGCTAAAACACTTGCCTGTTAGAAAAATCACCGCACCTCTATAGAATCCATAATTTCCACCCTGGGGATCCTAGTTACTGGCTTGTAATGTTTACCACAACCTGTGGGTTTTGGTGTAACGGCAAACCTCCACATGGTATCAGAGCTTGGACCTAGGTTCGATTCCCTCGAGCTGTGTTTGAGGGGGGGTGTTGGAAAAATCACTGCACCTCTATAGAATCCATAATTTCCACCCTCGGGATCCTAGTTACTGGCTTGTAATGTTTACCACAACCTGTGGGTTTTGGTGTAACAGCAAACCTCCACATTGCCTAACTCACCCCATAGAAACCTCTGTAAATCTGTGTTCATTCCCCAGACCCAAAGCTTCCTTTCCATCTCATCCAGCAACTCAACCATTAAAATCAATCAAATTCCTCTAAGCAAGCATACCTAGCATAAAATTAGTTTTTATATCAGTCATCTCAAGCCTTCCTTGATAAATTTTCTTTAAGATTGACAAGGAGAGAGACCTCTCCTAACCTGGTCAGGATAGCTACCAGGTTAAGCATGGTTTGATGTTACCCTAGACTTGCCTTTATCAGCCTGAGGTAGATTTAGGCCCTAACATAGTGGCAACCATATTGAGGAACGTAGTTTTATGTTCCTCAACAAAATGTAATCAAGTTCAAATCTAATTGTTGATGGTGGACAACGATCAGACACAACAAGGCTGAAATCATTCACTCAACAACTCCAAATCAAGTTCAAGATCATATCCAAAGACTCCACTGGAGGATGAACTCGACCAACAGAAACATGAAAGGACAATATGGAAAGTTCAAGTATTCAAGTTGGAATTTCATCCAAGACATTATGTTCCTTGTTATAAATTATTTCTTCTCTTTTCCCGAGAATTTCAAGAAGGCTTTGCAAAGTATATTGTATTTGAGAAAAGATCCTCGACCTGCATTTGATTCCTTCCCTTTGAAGATTGTGAATACCAAAGATTTGCATGCCTTTGAGCTTGATCAAGACCCTTTTTCTGAATCTTGTGATGACTGTCTTCAAACTGATGAACCTCAAGAGACCAAGACTGATTCTACACCTTCTGTACATACCCCTATACCTTGTAAAATTCCAGATTGATACAAGCCTCTGATTTTACCTCCTATATCCCATGCTTTCCCTAAAAATCATGATCTATATCTACCAAGATTTGATGGTGACTGTAACAACATCACTACTGAGAGACATATACTGAATTTTGATTCTTTTCTTGATCTTTTTGAAGTTGATGAAGAAGATGTTAGTATTAGGCTTTTCTCTTTCTTTGCAAGGCAAGTTAAGAGTTGGTTCAAAACCCTCCCTGATGTGAGCATCTAAAATTTCTAGCAGTTCGTCAAAGTTTTCCTCAACAGGTGGGTGGTAAAAAAGAACTCTTTTTTAATTATAGAAGAGTATAACCAGTTGAAAAGACTGCCAGGGGAGATAGTACAACAGTTTTCTACCAGATTTAACCAAGTCTATTTTTTGATGTCGGTTAATATAAGACCTCCTCTTGGATCTACTCTCTTTCACTACCCGGAAGCCTTTGATCCGGAAATGGAGTTTCAGCTGAGGTAAAGGAACCTTGCAACACTTGAAGAGATGCAGAACAGTGCAATAGATGTAGAGGCTAATTTGCTGATCAGAAGGGCAAAGTTGAAGGAAGAATAGGTGAAGAAAATAGATCCGGAGGAATCGACATCCTTGGAGGTAAAGCTCGACATTTTGGTAAGTGCAGTGGAAGAGATGATGCAGAAGATCACTACAAGGAATGAGTATGATGTTCAAGATCATGTCTCGTTGATTGAATAAGAACAAGTTGCTGATCCAAAACATTTTCTTTCTTATCCTAGTTGTCATAGATCTGATAATAATTGTTTTATAGATCATCTTGGAGAAGAGAGATCTGTTGATATGACATGCATGCTTGATGATGTATTTTTTACTGACAATTTGCCTCAGTTTGATCAGTATGATGATGATTATGTTCTCCAAACAAAAGCTAATCTTGTAGATAAACCAACATCTAGTTTGTGGAAGGAAGAAGTTCACTTCCAGCAACTTGAATACAGTGATCAACCGGTGCATATCAGCTATGGAAGTGAGGAGGAAAGTGCAACAAATTTTGAAGTAAGTGAAGGATCTTTTCCTTTTTGTTTTGCTTCATTTCAGTTCATCAGAGACAACTTTCATGCAATCAGAAATCAACCGTCGATAAGTTTCGATCTTGACCATCTTGAGGACAATGAAATCCTTTTTCAAGACTTCTCATATCGAGATTTGAAGCCACTGAATGACGTTGATTGTCAAGTTGTATATGAAGACCTAGAAGCTGGACCATATGATCAAATGATGCAAGATGATTCTGTACCATTTTGTTTTGAATTATTTGAGTTTTTGAAGGGAAAATTGCACAATATATCTTCAAATGAGCAGGCTATAGAAAATCATGCAATCTCATTGGAAACAATAGAAAATGGGTTGCAATAGTCTTTTCAATTTTTTCACGATCCAATAGCTGATGTGTTGGATGATGTTTGCAGTCAATGTCCTTCTCCATTAGCTACCTGTGAGCTTGAAACGTGTACTAAGACAAACTTGATCTAGCAACCGATTTCTTTGTCATTTTCAGTAGGAGTCTCGTCACAAAGCTCAAATGAAAGTTTGTATTCATGGTACAAGGAGAAGAAAAGTAATCCATTGGATGAGATAAGTCGAAGTGTGCATGAATTTCAAGATCCTTATGCAGTGTTTTTGGAGTTAGATAGAGAATCCATATCATTCAACGGATCTGTTTACAAGTTTTCATGGGAGTTTCGTTTCAGTAGTTATTTCTTGTTGTTTATAGGCAAGCACTTGTGGAGAATGCAAACATCAGCCAAAATGTTTATTTAGTTGCATTGGTTGTTTCATTCACTTGATCAGGTGATGAATGGAACAGTTAGAGTAGGTTTTATTGAATAAGCTCTATTTTGAGCATATTTTCCAGTTTTTCAGTTGTGTTTTAGTATTGAGTCAGTTTCAAGTCAATTTGCGTCATCAAGTCATCAGTTTTCAGTTATGCATTTCAGCTTGAGTTTTTGACTCCATTGCCCAATGGATAAGGCACTGGTTTGCTCTCCCAAAGATCTACGATTCTTGGCACCTCCAAGGAGCTACCATCCCCATTAGAGCCAATGTTAGTGTCAATCTTTGTAACCTTCCTCTGGTGATCAAACATGCTCTTACAAAATAATTTTAAGGTGTCAAGGTCAGATTTTGTCATTTCAGTGAGTTTTCAAGCAAAATTTGGTCACTAGGTATTAGGTCTAGGGTTTTTTTCACTCCTTCCAAAGTTTTCTAAATGTTGGTCCATGTCACCATTCAGATGAGTGTACCATCATTCAGAGAGTTTTCATCATCATTTTCGGTTCCAATGGGTTATTTTACACCTTATTCGTGTTTCGGTTGTGCTTGGGTAAGGCTCATTTCCCTCTCCTAGGGTTTTGAAGTTAATTTCTCTTGGATTGTCAAATCATCAAAAAAACTTGTGTCCTGATGTTCATAAACCTTCCCCTATCCTTAATGTACCTTATTAAACACTTACCATCGTCGATATCCCTTAAATTCCTCATTTTCCCACAAACCCTAGTTTCTTCTTACAATTTGGCAATTTTCTAGGCTAGGCCTGTGTTTTTCCCTTTTGTACCCCTTCCCCTCACTCAACCTTTGAAATTACACTTTTCCCTATTTCCTAACATCCCTCCCTACTTCCAAAAATTTTCTCAAGAATTTAGAAGCCCCTTATCCCCTTCATTTCACTTCATTTCGACAAATCCCTTGTTCCACACATTGGGATAGGTTTTACTCAAATGATGTTTCTGAGAAAGAAAACATGAATTTGAAAACAATGATAGAGGTTTTTTTACAGAATATCCCATGGAATAAAAACCTCATTCACGTTTTACCCTTGATGGATAGCACAAGTGGTTTGGAAGTCTATATCATGTTTTTTTTTAGTCATTTGTAAGGGTTAGACTCTTGGGGATTCATTAAGCTACTTTGTACATCATTTCTGCAGTTAGGCAAGGAAATAAACCAGGGTTTTGCAGCATTTTGTGGGATTCTTGTGGTAATGTGAATTAGCATTGTTTTCTTCCTTGTAATTCAGTTGATCTTATGTTTATGTGTGCCATCATCTCTCTCTTTCTGCATAACAAAATGAATCAAGTTTAAAAGGTGGAATTCATTGGTGTTTCATTGCTCTACCTCGGCGTTTATTTAGTTTTACATGTTTTCTACTATTTGAAGAGGACTCATGACTTTTGCATGCCCTCTCCAGCTCCTCAACAGTCTTTAGAATCACCATTACACTCATTTCAAAGTGCTAAAACACTTTCCTACCTCACCCCACAGAAAGATCTACAAAAATCTGTGTTCATTTCCCAGACCCAAAGTTGCCTTTCCATCTAATCCAGAAACTCAACCATTAAAATCAAACAAATTCCTCTGAGCAAGCATACCTAGCCTAATATTAGTTTTTATATCAGTCATATCAAGCCTTCCTTGATAAATTTTGTTTGAGATTGACAAGGAGAGAGCCCTCTCCCGACCTGGTAGGGCTAGCTACCAAGTTAAGCGTGGTTTGATGTTACCCTAGACCTGCCTTTCTTAGCCTGAGGTAGATTTAGGCCCTAACAAAGAATACCATGAGATGGTCCCTTTAGAGGGAGCTTCAGTTTCATGTAGATGAGAAGCTTTTAGCTCCAAACGAAGAACCTCAGGATGATGTGGAGCAACCACATACGAAGGAGTAGAGAGTGGAAGCACCCACTCATGAAGAGACTTCTAGAGATGGGAGGAAGTGCACTATAGATCCTGACAGATTGATGCATGATGCTAGAAAGAGTGTGGGAGCACCCACATCACAACGCAGGTAGAGGATATCACCATATTGGTACAGTAGCTACATGGCTCTAATGAGCGAGAGTGTATATATTGAGCCATATTCATTCGAGGAAGAAATGAATAAAATAATATGGGTTTATGTCATGGTTGAGGAGTATGACACCATTACCAAAAAAAATGTTTGGGAAGTGGTCTTGAGACAAGCAAACAAGTGAGCGGTAAGTTCTAGATGGTTGTACAAGGTAAAGAAAGCAACATATGGGAGTGTGGAGAAAGACAAGGCAATATTTGTCACCAGAGGAGTCTCTCAAGTGGAGGGAATTAGTTATGAGGAGACATTTTCTCCAGTAGAAAGGTACTCTTCAATTAGATCTATTCTAGCACTTTCAGTACAGATGGGATGGAAGATACATCAGATGGATGTGAAGATAACATTCCTCAATGGTGTGATTGAGGAAGAGGTGTGCATTGAAAAGCTAGAAGGATTTGAGACCTTCAACATAGAGTTGCATGTGTGCAGACTCAAGCGAGCATTGTATGGATTGAAATAAGCACCTCGTGCTTGGTAAACCAGGATTGACAGTTATTTCACCAGGTTGGGATTCACCAAAAGTGAAGCAGATGCGAACCTTTACCATATTGTGGTTTAAGGTAAATTGTTGATTATAGTTTTACATGTCGATGATTTAATTCTAACAAGTGATGAGAAGCTAGTAAAATCTTGAAAAGATGATCTTGCCAGAGAATTTGAGATGAAGGATCTGGGGCTCATGCATTATTTCCTTGGTATGGAAGTATGGCAAGGAGATGAGGAACTGCTTGTCTCTTAGGGAAAGTATACCGACGATATATTGAAGAAGTTCCACATGGAGAGCATCAAACCCATGGAGACTCCTCTAACATGGAATTGGAGGAAAGAAGATGCTACTTCAGGTGAAGTAGTGGAGGCTACTATTTACAGACAACTTGTGGGTTCACTTATGTATTTAGTGAACACACGACTGGACATATGTTTTACAGTTAACCAGCTTAGTCAAGCAATGGTTATGCCAACCAAACTCTATTGGAAGGAAACTAAATATGTGTTGAGATACCTCAGAGGCACCACTCAGTTTGGTCTTTGGTACAGACGAACAGAGGGAATGAAGTTTCAAGGCTTCACAGATGTAGATTGGGCAGGGATTCCATTCGATAGGAAGAGCACATCAAAGGAAATCTTCAGTATTGGTTCATCAGTAGTTTCTTGTTACAACAAGAAGCAAAGACTAGTTGCACTCAGTTCATGAGAAGTAGAGTACATGGCTGCTAGTCAACCATCTTGTGAGGCTATCTGGATGAGGAAGATCCTTTTTGGGTTATCTGGTTAGCAAATGTATCCTAAAATGATTTACCCTGATAATCAAAGTTGTATCAAAATATCTAAGAATCCAAATTTTCAGGTTCGTTCCAAGCATATCGGCATCAGGTATCACCATCTATGAGATTATGTGCAGAGGAGAATCATGTTGCTGGAGTAAATTCATACAGAAGAACATGATGCAAATATTTTGACAAAAGACATTGTCAAGATGAAAATTTGAGTTTCATAGAGGCATGATTGGGGTAGAATATAGTCCCTTTGTTGTTGAGAGGGATTGTTGAAAATGGAACAAGAAAATCCTAATTTAATTTTGTCCTTGAATTAAATTGGGAATATAATTGTAATTACACATCACACGACAACTTGTATTAGTTAATTAAGTTAATTTGACTTATTTGGGTTTGTTAATTATATTTGAGGGTATAACTTGAGTCATGTAGAGTGTATCTTACTTTATAGGAGCCCTTGTTGAGTTTATTTTGAGTTATAATTAATTAATTCAGTTTAATTGAGTTAAATTTAGTTAGACTAGTTCTAGTTGTTGGAGGAACTAGTGGGAGGCCTAGTAGTGTGGTGCTGCCTGTAGTGATCAACCATTAAACTTATGATTCACTCATAAATAACTCATGCATATCAGATCTAAGAGTTTCCCAGTTGAGATTGGAGTTTAGGGACAGTGTACTATCAATTTCATGATCATCGAAATTGTACATGTGGTGCATACAGTTAGAAGAACGTTTATGAGGATTGAGCAATTCCAATTGAGGAATTTCCCTAATTAATATGGGGCTTATTCCCAAGGAAACGATGCAAGAAAATAGGGAATTGGGAAAGTAGAAAATTGGTTAAGTATTGGCTTGGGCTTGTCTAGCAAGCAGTGATACAGATAGAGATTGTGTAGAGGCTGCTCAGGCTTGAGAAAAGGATTGTAACCTTCTCATATTTTTTTACTAATGCAATATACAGATAGAAGGGGTTTTTAGCCGTGGATTTCCCTAGGAAATCATTGTGTAATGCGTTGATTGAATTCTTTCTTTTGTATGTTTTGTGATTTCGTGATCGTTTAATTGTTTCTGTTGATGAGTAGAGTAGATTCAAGTATATTGTTTTAGTAAATTACAATTAGCAGTTTGAATCTACAAGGAATTTCTACATGAAAATATTCAAAGGCATTGTATGAGTGATCCTAACTAGTGTGTGTCGTGCAAAAATGTAGTGGAAATAGAGGACCACCCTTTCATACTTTTTCCTTTCTCATTGGAAGTTTGGAATTCTCTCAAAAACATAATTGGATTTGGTTTGAATCGACATGTAACATCTTTTACAAAAACTTGGAAAATGTGGTGGGATAATGTCTCTCCTAAGCAGAATAGAAATATTCCACCTTCTATATATTGGGGTATCTGGAATGATAGAAATAAAGCCATATTTCAAGATAAATCATCCATACTTGATAGTGTGGCTGCTAAAATTGTTGTTTATTTTAAACCCCTTCCATCTGTTGAGATTGATCATATCCCTCGGAACATAGTTGCTAGAGAACTTGACACATCCATCCCTTGGGCATATTTTGATGGTGAGGGTTTTGATGGTGAAGAATGTGGAGGGGGTTGTTTTATATATACATGCAAATAATTTTTACAAGCTACAAAGTGCTCCAAAAAGAGGAAAAAACATATATGATGAACTCCTAAGTCTCAAGTTACTTCTTCTTTTTGTTATCAAAAAAGAATGTCATTCTTTGCAATTTTGTGGTCAATCTATGATTATTATTAATTGGTTCAATGAGGTTCAGAGATGCCATATGCACACACTAATACCCATATTGATGAGCTCTTACAAATACAACTCTCATTTGATCAGATTTCACATTGACATATTTAATGGGAACATTACACAACAGACACAATTTTTAAGGTTGGTGCTACACATGCTCTAGGATTAAGGAAATTCTACGAGTAATTAGATGGTTTCAAATTTGGATACTATCACAAAACTTTTATAGAGGGTTTTCAATGGGAGATCCACATAAAAAATATTAATTATTTGTTTTTTATTACGTTTTTGTATCTTTGATGACATTATATACTAGAGATTGTTTATGCTACATGTTTTAGCTGGTGATATCATTTCTTGATACCATGATGTTTAGCTTCAGGCTAAATTATAGTTCTAAGTTTGGTTTGGATACTAATTTGTTATATGGTTATAGACTTTTGGATAATGTTTGTTCAAGCCCATTTTGAGTTCATTTAAATGCAAAATGTAATTTTTATTTTCCCTAATAAAAATTATGATTTTTTCTTCGAGAAGAAAAAAGAAGAAGAAGACAAAAACAAAAACAAAAACAAAAAACAAAACACACGCACATATATAGATAGATATAATTTTTTTGACCATATATCATATTTTCATAGTTTCCATGCTTTGTTTACAATGGGAATGGTAAAGGGAGTAGTTCTCCATTCTTCAATTGTTAATAGTAAGCTTCCTCTATTTTGATATGATTGTTGTAAAACCACTTCCATAAAATCCCATATAGTTTTTGAGGAGGTGGTCAACAATTTCTAAGTTAGAGAAACAAATCTGGCATATGTTGGGCCCTTAGAAACCTTTTTCTGTAGTTTGTCCCAAGTTACAGTTTTGTTTTTCAAAAGAAGCCATGAGAAAAGAGTGACTTTAGGCCATAGTTTGGAGGCTCGTAGCTTCTTCCACTTCTTTAGGCTAACCTCTTCCATATACCTAGAAGAATGTTGTAATATTTTTCGAGATTGAAGTTTCCCTTAGAACGGTAACCCCTGACAAAGAATGTCTTTTCCAATTATGTTTTAATTTTCCTATTTTCCAATTACTTTGATATTATTTTTTGATTTTCCTATCTAATATCGATAGGAAATGAGTGCATTGTTTCCATTATCATCAATGAATATGATTCTAGGAGTGGATCCAATATTGTATTATAGAGGTTTTGCCCTAAGAGGTTAGCTTCTCTTTTAGAATTTTCATTTCCCCCTCTTTGCCTAGCTTGGGCCATTGATGCCAAATATCCTCCAAAAGAAGGGCCAAGTTTCCTTCCAAAATTTGTGGTTTTGAATGATATGTTTATTTCTCTAAGATTAATTCCAAATATGAGAGCCTTTGATTTCTCCCTCCATGTGTATTAGTTGATTTTCTTCTATGTTTGAATCATATTTTTCCTTCAATAGTTTACTCTATGGAGCTCTTGGATTACTTATCCATCTCCACCAAGTTTTGGCTCCTAGTGCTTGACTAAGGTTTTTTGGGCCCCTCGAGCCTAATCCACCAAGACTTTTGGTTTTGCAATTTTTTTCCTAAACCATAAGGTCTCATTTCTTTTCCTATTTACCATTATAGAAATTGACTAAGGATTTATGGGCCCCTTGGGCCTAATCCACCAAGAATTTTAGTTTTATAATAATTTTCCTAAACCACAAGGTCTCATTTCTTTTCCTACTTAGCATTAGAGAAAGTTTGAGGTCTAAAATGGACCTCAAAACAAAAATGTACAACCAAAATTAACTTTATAAGAACCAACAGGATTCAAGATTAATAATGTCAACCATGGGGGATTCATTCACCACTTTTTTGTAAAAAAATATTAAAAAAATAAAAAAAAAATAAAAAAATAAAAAACTATTTTTCAAACTCGTATTTTCAACTTATCTCCCTACGATTTTACTTCAATTTTGTGCACGAGCAATCGTTGGATGCAAAATTTAATTCCTCATCCAAGGAGTGTGTGTGTTGCATACTTTCTATGGACCTTGCTACACGAAAAATAGCAAATACATGAAAAACATGATTGTAATAACATTTTTTCATGTATTTCTTATTTTTTGTGCAGCAGGGTCCATCAAAAGTATGCAACATGGGTACTCCTTAGATGAAGAATTAAATTTATCATACAATGAGTGATCCCATTTGAAATTTGAGTAAAACTATAGGGAGATAAGTTGAAAATATAAGTTGATTTTTTTTTTTCTTTTTTCTTTTTTCCCTCTAAAAGTTGATGATGTAAGCTAATTTTTATTTTATTATTTCAACTCTTATTTTATAATATTCCTTAGGAGGCCCATTTTAGACCTCAAAATTTCTCTAATGCTTTTCCCCAAAGGAAAGATCATTGAATGCTTATGATTTTATGCAGAATGGTTTTGGGGGCTTCCAAAGCTGAGAGAAGATAGATAAGAGGAGATTGCAAGATAGATTTGAGGAGAGTGAGTTTACCCATAAAATTTAGAGATTGAAAAGTCCAACAAGAGAGTTTTCTTTCAAGCTCTTGAAATAGCTCTTCATAAAACGTTTTTTGAGAGGATTTTCCACTAAAGGGGAACTGATATATTTGGATGGAAGGGAACTCCTTTAAATGTCAAGTAGTTTGGAGATGTGAACTTGGATTGCAATTAGATTGTTGAAAATAAAATTTGAGATTTAGCCAGGTTGTGTTCCATAAGATTTTGAGAAGTCATTTAGGATAGACATGAGAGCCTCAAATTCCTTAATAGTGGATTGCCTCATGAGAAGAGTATCATCAACAAGTTGTTGATGAGTAGAAGGAGAATCAATGTTACCTATCAATAGGCCTTTCAAAAATCTTTTTGGAACTGTTGATTTTGTAGCATGCCCCAAGCCTTCTTCTATTAGAAGAAAAAGTTAAGGGAGGATGGGCCTAATACCTATAGTAGGGAAAAATGGGGAAGAGGATGAACTATTTATGAATATGGAAAAGAAATCCTTGGAAACTATGCCCATGATCTAGTGGATCCAGGCCTTAGAAAAATCATAAGTTATGAGCATATGAAACATGAATTTCCAACTAAGCCAATCAAAGGCTTTATACATATCCAATTTAATGGAATTCCAAAGGATTCAGATGAATTGAGGGTGTGGATATGCTCATGAGCAAGGAGAATTTTCTCCAAAAGTTTCCTGCCTTCCACATAACCTGTTTTCTTAGGGGAAATAAGGGTAGGGAGGAGGGGTTTAATCCTATTGGAAATTTCTTTAAAGTTGCTTTTGTATAGTACATTGCAAAGAGATACATGGAGAAAATTCGAGGGATATTCAGAATGAGAATCCTTAGGGATAAAATAAATGAGGGTTGCATCCAAGGATGAGAGTAAGGAAGTTGATTTCCTAAAGTCCTCACTAAGTTTCCAAACATCTCTCCTATATTTTTTAAATATTCTTGAAAGAAATATTAAGTGTATTCATCCACAAATAGATCTTTATTCTTTGGCATTCCTATCACTTCTTCTTACACCTCTTTTTGTGTTAGCAACATTGCATTTTTCTCTGGGGTTACCATTTTTGGTAAATGTTTTATTATTTTCCAAATGGCAAGCCTTCTATCTTTTACAAGCTTTGTAAGTATGTCTTGAAAATAATTCACCAGTTCTTGGGTTATTTCCTTATGGTCCTCTACTTTCTATTTTTCATCAATTTTTAGACTCATGATTCGATTGTGTTTCCAATGTTGAATCATTTGCTAGTGAAAATTTGTGTTTTTTTTATCGCTCCTTTAGCCATTGCATTCTACATTTTTGTTTCCACAAAATTTACTCTTGTTTGAGATGCTCTTCTAGTTAGAGTTGGATGGCAGATATTTTATGATCTAAATCCTCTAATTCCTCCTCCTTTAGCTAGCTTGTTGTATGCTTTCCATTTATTGCTCCAATTTTTCCTTTTCCTCCTGAAATTACCAATTCCTTGATGTTCCACTCTTTTAATTTGTCTTTTAATATATTATAGTTGTTGTTGGCAGCGACACATTATAGTTCATTCAAAGTCTTTTGATTCTTTCCACCATGTTTCAATGTTACTCTTAAAGAAGGTGTGTATAAGCTAGAATGGTTCAAATTTTAAGGCCATGTTTTTGGGCTTCCCCTCCAATCTAAAAAAAGTTTGATTGGCCAATGATATGGCTCGCTACAAGGAAAAGTAAAAAGTTCAATATTATGCCATGAAAAGTATAGGGACTCTAAAATCGGTTATCTACCCAAGTGAGAGGAGACTTGTTATCACCCTCCCCTTTTGTTATTCGAAGTGAAGATGCCATTATTGGCTTCTCAATCCACCAATTTCGACTAGTTTAAGAAGTTTATCCTTCCTATGCCTCTTTTTTATTGAAGTAATTTTATCCTATTAAAACATCCTCCAAGGATCCAATATTTGTTCCCAATGATGTTTGATATGTTATAAACTTTGAAGGAAATATTCTTTATCAGTTGAGGAAGTTGGCTTGTAAACATCTATGATGAAGTCATGACTCGAGGAAACTAAGAGATGAAATATAATAGTTATAGATATGGAGGTAGAAAAAGAATAGAGAAGGGAGATGATGATTAAATTCTAAATAATAAATATACCTCTCAAGGAACCTTTAGCATCATTGACAAGAAGTAGATAATTTTTCCAATTTTATCTAGTATTTTTTTCTAGTGTTTCAATTGAACATTTCGTTTCTTATAATATCATGATATCCATATTTTCCTACATTATTTTATTTTTTAGGAGTATATTTGCTTGGTCCTACCATTGAGACACCATACATTCCATGATATTATTTTCATTGATAACTAGGGGGAGGGTTAGTAGGTTTATATCATCGACATTACCCTACTTATTTTAACAAGGACTTATTCCATTTCCTAAATGAGTTGTTTGTTGTTTTTTCCACCTCATCTCTTGTCTTCATTTGTTGGTTTGGATTATCTTCAATAACATTACATTGACCCCAAAAGAATAGGAGAAGAAAAGTTACCTTTTTCCTGACGATGTATCCATTCTTGAGTTTTCATGTAAGCTATGGTTATAATCTGAAAATCCTCCTAAGGGATGGAAACTAGGTCATTTGTTTTCCATTCTAATGCCAACATTTACAAATATAGATTTTGGAATTCTGTTTCATCCAATTCCTCTTAGTCGGAGTAGTCATGTTTGTCTCTCCCATTTCTATATCCTCGGTGTGTATTTCCTAATATGAGATTTGTAATGAGAATAGAGATTGATTAGTATAGGTGTTGGTGCCTAGAGGGTTGATGAGCTAGGGTTTAATGAGAGAGTGGTTTTGAGATGTTTCTAGTACTCATATATGTTGGCCGAGTTAGGTTACTAAATTGTGTGTATATGTTGCTGCAAGAGAATGAGTATTATGTTGTTATTAAAGGTTGTGTGTGTTTGAGAGCATTGTTGAGAAAGTTATTGTTTGAGTTTTTCAGGGAGAAGTTTGAGTCAGGGGTTGATGATGTATTTTTTATATGATCAAAGCGTTAATGAAAATGTTGTTGTTTCTTTGTGATTAGGGGTCCAATTTGAAAATTTGGAAATGAGTCCATAGAAGAATATGAGGTTGCCACCTCCGAGAAAATAGTAGCTTACTAGAGAAGGGGTAGTGTCTTCTTGTTGGTGGTGGCCAACTAAATTTTAGAAGAGGTAGTTTTTATGAAACCAACTCACAAAAATAAAGAAAAGAAATGTCAACGCCTTAGAATTCAGCCTCTTCGAGGGGGCAACCTCCTTTACATTACACAAATGAACAATTCTCGGATGATACAAATGACAAAACCTCCTTTCTATATATAGGAGTCTAAGGGGTCACAATATAATCAAAGCCGAGATAATAATAATAATATAAGGGCACAACAATAACAATAGTGGGCTTCTATGGGGCACAATAATAACAATATCTGGAAAATAGGGGCACAATAATGACAATAAGGGCTACAATGACAATAGTAATGGGGGAATAATTAGTATTATAGGGACCTAACATGCCCCTCTCCTTCAAAAATTTATTGTCCTCAATGCTTGAGTAGTTCTCGATGCTTTTGTATAAAATTCTCATCGTCCCATGTGGAATCTTCGGTAGGCAAGTTCTTCCACTTGACAAGATACTCTGAATTGATTCATTTCGTAGCCGTCAAGTTCTTATTTCTATGACTACTTCAAGTTCCAATATGATTTTTCCTTCCTCGTCAAGTTTTGGCAATATTGTTTGAACTAGGAGCCTGTCACCAATAACCTTATTTAAGCATGGAAAACTAGGTGCACTCGGGAAGCTGTAGGAAGCTCCAATTTGAATGCCATAGTACCAATATTTTGCAACACCTTGTACGGACCATAATACTTTGGTGATGATTTATTATCCTTCTTAGCTTGCTTGAGGGACAATTGTTTATATGGTTGTATCCATAGAAATACCCAGTCACCTATATCAAAACTTATTTCGTTGCGATGTTGATTTGCCTAATTGTTTCGTTCTATTCTGTGCCAAAGTTAGGTTATCCTTTAAGAGTTGGAGAACTTGTTGTTGATGCTCGATGTGATCGTACATTTCTTGGACCTTAGAATTTTCTCTTAAATATGATGTGATGGATGGTGGGAAATATCCATAAAATGCCATAAATGGGATCATTTTTGCTGCAATATGGAAGGAAGTGTTATACCACCATTCAGCCAAAGGCAACCATTTGACCCATTGTGTTTGTTTATCAAATACAAAGCAACGAAGATATCCTTCCAAATATTTGTTTACTCTCTCAGTTTTCCCATCAGATTGAGGATGATAAGATGAGCTATGAGCTAACTAACTACCAAGACAAGAAAATAATTCTATCCAAAAATTTCCAGTGAAAATGGGATCTTTGTTGCTTACAATAATATTTGTGTTTCCATGTAACATATGAATTGTTTCCATAAATGCAGTAGAAATTGTATTGGCTTTAAATGGATGAAATAATGCACAAAAGTGTGCATACTTGGTAATTCTGTCAACTACCACCATGATGACACTCTTTCCTTCGGACTTGGGTAAACCTATGATAAAATCCATTGAAACCTCCTCCCAATGTTGACTTGGAATGGATAAAGGTTGTAATAGACCCAGGGTCTTAATTATTTCAACATTCTTTTGTTGGCAAACCAAACATTCCGCCACAAACTTTTGAATATCAGATTTACGACCATCCCAAAAAAATTCCTTCTTAACCCTATGGTAAGCTTTTACAAATCCTGAGTTCCCTCCTAAGGGAGGGGTGTGCAATTCCATAAGAATCTATTGTTTGAGTTGGGAATTCTGACATAGGTATAAGTGATCTTTGTACCATAACTGATCATTTTTCCAGCTAAATGTATCAAATGTACTGGGATCTTGTTGTATATTTTGAATGAGTGCTCACACTTCTTCGTCATTCTTCCATTCATCCCTTGCTTCGTTTATCCAATATGGTTGGATAATAGAAACAACTCAAAGCAATGCTTCCACATCCTCATCCTTTCTTGAGAGTGCATCTGCCACAACATTTTGCTTCCCTTTTTTGTATATGATTTC
>APFE030706825.1:174088-191853 GCA_000404065.3 Pinus taeda | reverse complement strand
TTCAGTCTTCATTCTGATTTGATGATATCCTGAATGAAGATCTAACTTGGTGAAGTAAATTGATCCATGCAATTCATCCAATAGTTCATCAATGACAGGAATGAGAAATTTATCTTTAATAGAGAGCTTGTTGAGCTCCCTATAATCTGAACACATGCGCCATGATCCATCCTTCTTGTGCACCAATACTATTGGAGCAGAGAAAGAACTTTGACTAGGTTGAATTATACCAATGTCTATCATTTTTGCAACCATAAGTTCAATTTCACTCTTTTGGGCATAGGGATATCTGTAAGGCCTGATGTTTGGAGGAACACTTTCTAGAATCAAATTAATAGCATGATCATGATCACGAATAGGTGGGAGATATTTGGGAGTATCAAATAACTTGGAATGATTGTCCAAGGCTATTTGAATATCTGGAGAAATAGATGATTTCGATGTGGGAACCTCTAGCGAACATAATTGTGTAATTACGCCTCATTGTTCTTTCTTTAGAAGCTTTGTCATTCCATTAGATATGATTATCGTTCATGGTTTCCTTGCGACACCTCTTAATTCAACTTCCTTTCCTTCTGAAGAAAATTTCATGAAAGTTCTTAAAAATTAAAATCTATTGTACCCAAGGATTGTAGCCATTAGACTCCTAGTATAACATCAACACCACCCATTGGAATGGAAAGAATTGGGCTATTCAATACATATTCTCCCATGGATATCTTGATATTATGGCACTTTCTAGAGAAATTGATGGTTCCTCCACTTGCAACCATCACTTGACACTCTGGTACTGGATATAGGAAGAAATTCAATTCCTTTGCTATCTTACAATGAATAAAATTATGGTTACTGACCGAATCAATCAACACTATTACCTTTTTCTTCTTGATATGTCCTTCTATCTTGATAGTTTGAGGAGTTGTAATTTTGGCCAATGCATTACAAGATATGGTCTGATTCATTTCTTCTTTCTCTAGGGTTTGTTCTTGGTGTATATCCTCTTATTTTGATGTTTCTTGTTCCTTTTCTTCCTCCTCTTCACAATATATGTAAAATAATTTCTTCTCAACACACTTATGACCTTTAGTGTATTTGCTATCACAACTATAACAAATCCCTTTTTCTCTTTTTTCTTCCAATTGTTGGGGTGTCAACTTTGTAGGTTGTGGAAGGCTAGGGGAAACAACACTTCCATCCTTATAGTTGTGAGTTGTAGGCTTCCTCGTTGCCATAATTTTTGTTTCCATTTTTCTTGCCAACCTAAATACCTTCTCCAAAGAGTCAAGTTCCCAAAGGCGAACCTTATGTTAGATGTTATCCTTTAAACTCCCTATGAAAACATCAATCCTAAACTCCTTTGGAATATATTTTACCCTTATATTCAATTTTTGGAATTCCTCAATGTGATCCATCATTGAACCCTTTTGTTTGAGGTTTATCAATTAGCTAAAAAAAGTGTTGCCTTTTGTATCCTCATAATGTGCTATCATTTCTTTTGTAAAAAGTGCCCAAGTGAAAATTTCTTTAAAAGCCATCGATACCATACAAACTGATTTGGTTCCAAATATAAAGTTGCAATGTGTACCTTTTGTGTGTTTTTCACATTATGGAGATCAAAATATTGCTCCATATGTAGTATCCATGTTACAGGATCCTTTCCATCAAACTTCCTCATATCGATCTTTGGAACATGGTGGGTCTTCAATCCAACATTAGAGTCTATGAAATCATGATTAACATTTCTGTTGTTCTCATCATGAGTTTCCTTTACTACCTTTTCACCATTAGTAAGCATTTCTTGTATCAACTTAGTCAAATCTATCTTCAAATCTTCCATGTCACCTTTCAGTTTTTTTTCTATACCGTCCATCATAGCATCCATGACATTCATCTTAGCTTCCATGCAATCCATCTTAGCTTCCACACCATCCATCTTAACTTGCACATCATTCATATTATCTTCCATGCCATTCATTGTAGCTTCCACGCCTTTCTTTAAACCATCAATCTTAGCTTCTGTTACCTTTTGTGAGAGTGAAATTTGTTGCACTTGGTCTCATAATTGTGATATATCATGTTGCATTTATTCCTCTTCTTCATGAGTCATGCTAGAGCTTTCAGGTTGCTTACTAAGTGTTTCCATTTTCTTTCTTCGAGGCATAAATTAATGATAATTATGCTTCACTATGCCCTTTGAACTTAAAACTAATTTTTCAACCCAAACTTATGCAAAATTTTAAAAAGACTACATACCCTTTTTCGCTTTGTAGAAGCTCGATATTTAATCTATTGTATCTTTGTAATTGCAGATCTCCAAGGTCTAAAATTTTGTTATGCGGTATCCATCTAAGTCCTCTTTCCAATGCCACTAGTTTGATCAAAATTGGATTCTCCAAGAAATAGATATGCCCAATCTCCCAATTTGACATGATTATATATTTTTTCAGCAGAGCGAAATTGTACGATGTGCCATGTGTCACCGTTTCGACCTTCGGATCGAAAAAATATACACATAAAACTACAGTCCATCTACTTTCTGTAACTTCTTATGAAATTTCAATATGATGCTCAGAGAGTAAGTTATGACGATTTTCCCAAGGTCACTTATTTGGAATGTAATTCGGGAGTCTGCAAAAACCCTAACTTCCTCAACTCATATCTATGAAAATATAGAGAGACAAGATTTGAAATTCGGACCCGAGGTTTAGAACAATTTCGGATCAAATGGGTGTTTTGTTTTGCTTCTGAAATGTCGCAAAAAAAAAAAGTTATCGTAAAAATTCCATGATGACCGGTTTGGAGCAGCGAAACCCTAGAATCCAAAGCTCTAATACCAAATGTTATGAAACGAGCTCACAAAAGGATAGAAAATAAAGATCAACGCCTTAGAATTCAGCCTCTTCGAGGGGGCAACCTTCTTTAAATTACACAAATGAACAATTCTTGGATGATACAAATGACAAAACCTCCTTTCTATATATAGGAGTCTAAGGGGTCACAATATAATCAAAGCCGACATAACAATAATAATATAAAGGCACAACAATAATAATAGTGGGCTTCTATGGGGCACAATAATAACAATATGTGGACAATATGGGCACAATAATAACAATAAGGGCTACAATGACAATAGTAATGGAGGAATAATTTGTATTATAGGGACCTAACAGTAGTAGCTCCTTGTGGGTGGTGGCCAGCTAAAACAATGTAAAGAGATGATTGATTGCTTAAATAGAATTTAAGAAAAGCATTAGTAGCAACAAGGGTGGTTTTTGACTTGGAGGGTTTTTCCACTAGATATCATTTTGTATCCATATGCATGATTGTATGTTGATGATACTTATTCAATATGTTTACATGTTTTTATATTCTGATTAATTGTTGCATATTATTTATCAAATTAACAAATTTAACAAATTAATAAATCTATCACTACTAATTCACCCCCCCCCCCATGTGCACTCTCGGTAGTGAGTTGATTCCAATAATTGGTATCAGAGTTGGTTCTCTCCAATGAAGCTTAATCGCTTGAGGGTATATCATGGACTATGGCCAAGAACAAGAAGAACTCTCAAAAGAAGATGAGAAGATAACAAGTCAAAAAAAATTGTGATTTAGAAGTGCCCCTCTTTTTGTTGTTCATATTCATGGATTAGAAGATGATAATTGATCGATTGAGATCGATGCTTTGGAAAGAAGTGGAGGTAATCCTTTTGCAGAAAAATCGTATTTGGAAAATTATGAAGTTGAAGAGTCATGCAAGATAGAAACACTTGAAGTTGAGGTTAAAAGGATTCCAACTAAGAATAAAGACCAGCAAAAGTTATTGATTTTTTTATGAAAAGGAATGTGCCTACGAAGAAGAAATGATCAAATTAAAAAATCAACTAAAAGAAGGAAGGTGAATTGAAGAAGGAATAAGGAAGAAATATGAGGAAAATTAACTTCAATGTGAAATATTGGAAGCTGAAGTGGTTGCATTGAGAATTGATTTAAAAGAGAAGACCATTCAGTTGAAGATCAACCAAAAGTCTCAAGATCCTAGCCTGCATAAGCGTGAAACAAGTTCAAAATTGTCCCATAAAAAAAGATGGTAACAACAAGAAGGAAAGCAATAATGAGGGAAAAAATCAACTGTCAAAGAAGCAGCAAAATAATGAACAAAATAATGTACCAAGAAATATCTCTCCACCTAGAATAAAATTCCCACCCTTGGGAGATGTTAGCTCCTTTAGTTGCCAGAAACTTGGACATGTTGTTGCAAATTGTAGAAACATGCAACTAAAGATGTAGTCAGACAAAAGGCCCCATCAAGCAAGATTATCTATGGTGAGGTATAATATTTATTTTCATGGTTATTGTTTCTCATGCAATAATTTTGGCCATAAGGCATTTTACTGCAAGACCTATGTGAAAAAGTGGAGATTCAAATATTATTTTTTGTTTCTTGTACACATGAAGTGTTATTTGTGTAACAACATTGGCCATAAGGCTAGAGAGTGCAAAATGTCCATGTGTTATAGGAGACCCAATCAAAATTTAAAGATCATGCAAAGCAGATTAGATTTGGAGCATGTGTCAAAGATCAACCTATAAAATTTTGGAGGAAGGAGCAAAAAAAGACTCCCACGAGAATATGAGGCTTGCATGATCTCATGGGGAGCATTTGGCAACATTCTGAATCTACAAGAAGGATCATTGAAAATGTATTCATAAGCATAAGAAGTTTGTATAAGAGGTGCTTGAGCTCAGGGGGAGTTGTGCATGAAGATGAAGGTTTCCATCATTATCTCGGTTTGATATCTGCTTGGTTATGTGATGGTTGATCTTAGTTGGTTTCTTGAAGGATTGCTTATTTTCTTGTTGAAACCCTAACAATATTTATAAGATATGGAAACCATGATTATAACAGCATATGTTCATTTCAAAGATGTAGTTATTGTTGCATGAATTGCAAGATCATTCTATTTTTTGTTATTTGCAGCTTGGGTTTATGACCAGTTAGTGGTAGCATGTTGCATTGTTATAGTTTATGCAGATTTATTATTCATACTAATTTTGTATCTAATAAGGATAACAGGGATTGTGAATGAGGAAATGACATATGTTTGGGGGGAGCATACTTGCTTGCAGTGGACTAGTATATTATTGGCATTATGGGACAATGGTATTTCATGATGGATCTATGTTATGTTGATGCCCATTTGATACATGATTTTGATGGACTTGTATATGTTGTTGATGCATGCAATGATTATCATGCATTGTTAAGGTTTTTAAAGAAAGGATTATGAATGAAATGTTGCCTAAGATATCTGGTGAAGGAAGGTCATGTGTCCAAGGAGATCTCTTGCTTCTGACACACCAGTTATTGGTTGAAATTATGTCCATAGAAGAGGAACTCATCATGCCTTGGTATATCTCATGTTATATTTGACATTGGCTTACTACAAAAGTTATTAGTACTCCATGATGGTATATGATGAAGATTTAGTTCTTCGTTTGTTTTCCATGGCTTATATTTTTGTGCCATAGTTCCATATTGATTCATATATAACTATTTGATGATAATCTTTATTGAAGTATTGATACCATATATTATTGGTGATCATTATTATTGATAATTATTATGGTTGAGTTCTACAAAATATGTTATATATGTCATGTATTGTTGCCATATCATGGAAAGATTTGGGTTTGATTTGAGTGTTGTTGCTACAAGAGTTTGGAACTAATATTTTTTCTAACATTTGCATGTTTGCTGATGGAGTAATGTTGTGGAGCCTAAATCATGGAATAACTCTTATGTTAATGATGAAATGTACTAATCATTTTTGTTGCATGTTAATATGCTTATATTGTTACTGTTGCCATTGATGATTGAGAACTATTTAGGGTTTGTGATTATAAGGTATTGCATTGGAAAATGTGTAGAAATTCTGACTGTAGATTAACCTGATAATGCAATATAAATAAAGAAAATTACTTTAATATACTTCTACAATCAAACTTGCGAAAGCTTAATAGATTTGAGCAAGATCAAGCTGAAGACATATAACCAAAAGAAGAAAAAATGCACATGAATACACAAAAGAATACTCTGTGGAAAGCCTCAGCTAAAAAACCCCGCTATTTGTATTCACATACAAGTGGAAATATATCAGGATTACACAAAGCCTTAGCTCTCGCAGCTAGCCAGCTCTCAGTAGAATCCCTCACAGATGCTCACAGACAAATAGGCTACTCATATGCCTTCTGCTCTTCCCTCCAAGCTCCTATTTCCTTGCGATGTTTGTCCTGGGTGATCCAGTTGTTATAAAGTGTAACACTGATCTCACACCTTGTAAAACTACACAAATCTCAACGAATGAATTCCTTATGCATGGATGAGTTTTGTTTATAGGAAAACTCATGCAATTGATAGTACATTGTCCCTATCTTTAATCTCAACTAGGTCTTTCTCTTAAAAGACATGCATGAGATACTGATGAGAGAATCTTCAGCTATCTGGAGTACACTAGTTGGATGCATGCATGCATTAACTGAATGAACTCACAATTAGTTCCTCAAACAGTTTGGAACTAACTTATCTGGACTTAACTCAGCTAACTAAGATAACTAATTACAACTCAACTATAACTCATCCTTATCTCCTTAATTTAAGGGATAACTGTTGCATGACTTCACAAAGACTTCGAGCTTGAATTTCTCCAACTAATTAACTCAATATGAATTAATTAATTATATTTCAAGCAATTGGTGAGACTAAATTCGAATTTTAATTCAAGGACAAATTAAAATTGGAATATTCTTGTTGCCACATTTCAACACTCCCTCTCTACAAGAAAGGGATTATCTGCCACCCTGATCCTGTCTCTATGGAACTTGAATTTACACTTTGACAGTGCCTTTGTCAAAATGTTAGCATCTTGCTCCTCGGTCGAAATATATTGCAACAAGATGATCCTCTTCACCACACAATCTCTGAGATGATGATACCAGGTGTCGATGTGCTTGGACCTATCATGAAATACCGGATTCTCAGAGAGTTTGATACAACTTTGATTATTGCAATGGATCACAGTTGGATCCATCCTCTGATCAAACAAACCAATGAGAATTTTCTACATCCAGATGGCCTGACATGTTGCCTGACTTGCAGCCATGTATTCAGCCTCTGCAGAGCTGAGTGCAACCGACCTCTGTTCACTGTTGTACCAAGAAACTGCAGTTGACCCAAGGTTGAAAATTCCTCCTGATGTGCTTTTCTAATCTGATGGACTCCCTGCCCAATCTACATCAATGAAGCCCTATAGCTTCACTCCCTCTGTCTGTCTATACCATAATCCATACTGAGATGTGCCTTTGAGGTATCTCAAAACATGCTTTGTCGCCTTCCAAAACATCTTGGTAGGTTGAACCATCGCTTGACTTATCTGGTTCACTGCATAGCACAAATTTGGTCGTGTGTTCACTAAGTACATTAGTGAACCCACAAGCTTCCTGTACACAGTAGCATCTACTACTTCTCCTGAAGTAGCATCCTCCTTCCTCCAGTTACCTGTTAGAGGAGTTTGCATGGGCTTGCACTTCTTCATGTGGAATCTCCTAAGTATCTCGTTGGCATAATTTTCCTGAGACACAAACAACTCCCCATCCTTCTGCCATACTTCCATGCCAAGGAAGTAGTGCATGAGACCCATGTCTTTCATCTCGAATTCTCTTGCAAGGTCCTCCTTGCAAGACATGATCAACTGATCATCACCTGTCAATATGAGATCATCAACATAAAGTACAACGATCAACTGCTTACCTTTCACCATGATGTGGTATAGGTTCACATCCGCTTCACTCTTTGTGAAGCCTAACCCAGTGAAGTAGTTGTCGATCCTGTTGTACCAAGCAAGAGGTGCTTGCTTCAGCCCATACAAAGCTCTCTTGAGTCGCCACACATGAGACTCACGATCGAAGGTCTCAAAACCTTATGGCTGCTCTATGTACACCTATTCTGCAATCTTTCCATTGAGGAATGTTGTCTTCACATCCATCTAATGGATCTTCCAACCCATCTGTGCTAATAGTGCCAACATCGATCTGATAGATGAGTACCTAGCTATAGGAGCAAAATTCTCATCATAGTCGATCCTGTCGACCTGTGAGAAACCACGGGCAACAAATCTTGCCTCATGTTTCTCCACACTACCATCAGCAGCTTGCTTCACTTTGTAAAGCCAACAAGAACTCACAATTGATGTGTTCTCCAGTCTTGGAACCACATCCTAAACATTGTTACGAACTATGGAGTCATACTCCTCCACCATAGCATCAACCCAAATCAGTTGCTACACTGCTTCCTCAAAGGAAGATGGCTCGGTATCAAAACATTCCCCAATAAGGGCCGTATATCTAGTGTACCTCTTAAGTGACCTCCTTTGTCTACGTTGAGAATATGGTTCTCCCACATTCTCTCTCGCATCTGACAACAATCTTTCAGCTTCTCTTGTGTGCTTCCGCCCATCTCTGGAAGACTCTGCTTGAGTGGATGGCTCCACTCCTAGAACCACTGTGTGCGGTTGCTCCACATCAGTCTGAGGCTCCTCCTCCTTAGGAACCAACAGTTCCTCCACAACCTGTAGTTGGAGCTCTCTCTCAAGGGAAACTCGCATGGCCTTCTACTCATCAAACTTGAGATCTCTGCGAACCACTGTCTTCTGACTGGTAGGCAAATACACTCGATAGTTGTGGGGTGTATCAGTGTACCCCACAAGTATCCCAAACTCAACTGTCAACTCAAGATTCTTCCGTGCATCCTTTGTCACATGGCAATATACCGATGAGCCAAATATCCTAAAGTGACCCACATCTAGTCTCTTACCGGAGAAGGCTTCCTCTGGTGTCTTCATCCCAAGTATGCAATGTAGGCTACTATTATGAAAATAGACCGTTGTGTTACATGCCTCAACCCACAAATGAAGTGGTAGGCCTTGGTCATGTAGGATCAACCATGCTACCCCTACAATAGTTATGTTCTTCCTCTCGGCTACCCCATTCTGCTGTGGGTTATGAGGTGCCGTCAACTCTCGCTTAATTCCTTTTGCTGCATATAAGTCCTTAAACTCTTGAGAGACATATTCTCCACCATTGTCGCTTCTGAAGGCCTTGATCTTCTTCCCTGATTCTTTCTTGACCAAAGCTTTGAACTCACAAAACTTTGAGAAGGTTTGGTCCTTCTTCTGCATTAAATAAATATAGCATTTACGACAATAATCATCAATGAAAATCACATAATATATTTTCTTCACTATGGATTCCATCGAGAATGGTCCACACAAATCAGTATGAACTCACTTTAAGATTGCTTCTACTTGACTGTCTTGATCATGAAAAGAAGACTTGGTTTACTTTCCCAAGGTACAACCTTTGCATGTGTCAACTTGCTCAAGTTTACCTTTGGGAAGTCCTATAGATATCTGCTGCATTATCTTCAATGCCCCATGATGCAAATGGCCGAATCACCTGTGCCATAACTCACCAATGTCTTGGCTTTGCACCAATTCCGCATTTGAACTCAATGTTGCATAATGATCTACCTCTAGTTTATAGAGATTCTTCGCTCGAATCCCAATCCTCTTGGTCTGACCCATGGCTATGTGTCTTAGGAATGCCTTTCCTTTACTGAATACAACATAGTAGCCTTTGTCCTCCAAGAAAGTGACAGATACCAAGTTTTTCTTCAGTCCAGTCACATACTTCACATCTGTCAAGGTGAGAGGAGCTCCATGCTCTCTCTGAAAGGTAACTGTGCCCACTCCTGAAACACTATGCTTTCCGTTGTCACCCATCTCTATGTGCATCTTGAGGTATTTCTCCTCCAAGGTACTGAATAAAATTTTATCGTCGGTCATGTGGAATGAGGCTCCACTATCTAGATACCAAACACAACCCACCATCGATGACACCATGCATGCGATGAGGATAAAGTCCATTAAGAACTGAGAGGCTAATGCCTCACCTTCCGATCCTCTCAAGGATCCCTTCTTGGACTTCTTCGATGGGCAATTAGTCGCATAATGTCACATCTCGTGACAATTAAAGCATCTCACTTTAGACTTGTAAACATTCTTCCCTCCATGAAAAGACTTCAATTTGGAATGGGAAGCCTTCCCCTTCCCTTTCCTTGCCATACTTGCTAAAGCCATATTTTCTTCATCATCATTCTTTGATGAAGAACCATCTAGTGTGCTCCTCCTGATCTCCTCTTACATCAGACGTGACCACAGTATTTCCCAATTCGGCAGTTTCTCCCTTCCATTCAAAGAGTCCTAGTAGTTATTCCAACTCTTTGGAAGATCAAAGAGAGCGAGGCTCACCATATCATCATTGGCAGTAGTTATTCCCACACTGTTAAGCTCGTCTATCCAGGTGGTGAGCTTGTTCATATATGTGGAAATAGTATCACCCTTCTCCATCTTGATTCTTCGAAGCTTATCCTTCAATGCCAATTTCCTCTGGTTGTTATTGTTCTGGTAGAGGTCCTTCAATGTCTTCCACATTGAAAATGGAGTATCCTTCCCATAGAGACTTGAGACAATATGGTGTCGAACTCCCTCTAGGATAATCCGTCTCACCTTCACCGCACACTTCTTCCATTAAGCCAACTCTTATGCATTAGTTGAGGTTAGATTTTGGATTTCTTGATCAATGAATTCCTTCAAGTTGTTGTCTTCTAATATAGCTTCCATGTGACCTTTCCATGCTATGTAATTCAAGCTACCATCCAAGGCATACTTAAGTCTCAATCCATTGGCCAACCTTGAAGTATGATAAGAACTCGATTTTGTACCTGCAACCCTAAACTTCAAACTTTGAATTCTCTTCTTAGTATACTATTCACAACTCTGATAACCTTTGCTCTAATACCATGTAAAAATTTTGACTGTAGATTAACCTGACAATGCAATATAACTAAAGCAAAATAATTTAATCTACTTCCACAATCAAACTTGCGGAAGCTTAATACATTTGAGCAAGATCAAGCTGAACACATATAACTAGAAGAAGAATCAATGCACATGAAAACACAAAAGAATACTTTGGGGAAAGCCCCAGCTAAAAAACCCGCTATCTGTATTATCATACAAGTGGAAATATATCAGGATTACACAAAGCCTTAGCTCTCATAGCTAGCCAGCTCTCAGTACAATCCCTCACAGATGCTCACAGATAAATAGATTGTTCATATGCCTTCTCCTTTGCCCTCCAAGCTCCTATTTTCTTGCACTATTTCTCCTAGGTGATCCAGTTGTTACCAAGTGTAACATTGATCACTCACACTAATCTCACACCATGTAAAACTGCGCAAATCTCAAGGAATGAATTCCTTTTGCGTGGACAAGTTTTGTTTATAGGAAAACTCATGCAACTGATAGTTCACTGTCCATGTGTTTAATATAATCTGGGTCTCTCTCTGAATAGAAATGCATGAGTTGTTGATGAGAGAATCTTCAGTTATCTGGAGTACACTAGTTGGATGCATGCATGCATTAATAGACTAAACTCACAATTAGTTCCTCAAACAGTTTGGAACTAATTTAACTCGACTTAAATTAGTTAACTGAGCTAACTAATTACAACTCAAATATAACTCATCCTTATCTCCTTAATTTAAGGGATAATTGTTGCATAACTTCTCAAAGACTTCTAGCTTGAATTTCTCCAATTAATTTACTCAAGATGAATTAATTAATTATTTTTCAAGCAACTGGTGAGACTAAATTCGAATTTTAATTCAAGGACAAATTAAAATTGGAATATTCTTGTTGCCACATTTCAACATACTTAAGTGAATAATGATGATTTGATGATATATTTTTCACTAATGAGAAGGCCCTATATGCTACTTGCTATTGCGAAGAGAATTTTCAAGTTGAAAAGAACGTTCATGATATCATATTCATATGTTGTTGTTGAAAATTGTTGTTGACTGAAATTTTAGGCTATGGCTGATACATTGAAGAGTCTCACATGTGTTGATGTCATATAGTGTTGATTATTGTCTCCTTATCCATTCATGAAATATATATAGTTTGATTTCCCATCATTAGAAGATTGCTTTAAATTTGAGATGAAGAGGATTATGATACAACCACAAATAGGTTGTTGGTATTATTGTTACAACCTTGGATCTCATGTTTACATTGGACATTGGAGGTCTTGGTGCCTAGTAGGAATTGTCCATGATGTTATGTAATAGATATGTACTCTCAATAATATAGCCATGCATTGTTCCTATAAAGCCCTTTAATCATTAGTATTCATTTGATCTTGCATACCATGGAGTTATATTGGTGTTAGGAATGCATTGGAGAAAGAGTCATTAGAGATTATGTCAATCATATATGGGTTGGTTAGTATTGCTACAATCGTGGATGTTTCATTTATATCTTTGTATTTCACTTATGAAGCCTTGTGACCAAGTTGGTGATAGGAAAAGTCATGCATTTTCTCTAAGGAGCTATGTATTTTACATAAGGACGGTAGGATTAAAAGTGCTCCTTCAACAACAAGGATGATGGAAGATGAAGACTTATTTTTGCAGTTGTATGCATTTGATCTACATATGCAGAGGAAGTTTCTTTAAAAAAGAGAAGGCATGATGTTGTCTTATGGATTTTCATCATAGTGTTGGTTAGCATCTTTAGAGGTGTTGGTTAATGTTCCTTTTAGATAGCCTATACTACACTTTTCCATTGGTGTCAAAGGGGAAGGAAGAAAGAAGAGATGTATGAGAGTTTGCAGGAGGTTTCCATCAATCCCAAAGGGGGATATTGTTAGCATTATGGCTCAATGATTGGTTGGAATTAAGGTCAACACAGGTTTGTTCATGGTCTTTGTTGTTGATGAAGTTGATGTATCCATTTTTTCTAAGGTGTCACTAAAGTTGAAGAGGTTTCCAGAGGCCCTACAGGGGCTTGGAAAGTTAATGAAGAACCTTGGAAAATTTATGGGAAGAGAAAGTTGTTTTCTCCACAAATTTGGCATCGTTCGAAATTTCAAGTGTGCACAGTGCCATGTCCATCTTGCAAAGAGAATGTCATCCTAACGATGTTATTTTAGTAGCGAAACAAATACCAAGTGCGCATACCAACGAAATTGCTCAAGATGTTTTTGTTCAAAGGTTTGATTAGACTTGTCTCTAATAAATATGATGGTTTTGGTCATGACTAAAGGTGTTAATGCATTGATCAAATGCATAATCATGGTGGTGGATTGATTTGGTCTCTCCATAAGAGAATGAGTACACATTGATGAGTGGCTTTGATCTAGTCAACCATAATAGCATGGATATGGTCATGGATCTAGTCTAATGAAGAACTAATTAGGTCAAGTTACTTGAGAAACTAACGCAGGTCATATATTGTGTAGGGCGAGTTACTAACACATTTTATGAAGCACATAAGTGAGTTACCCTTATAGTGCACACAAAAAGAAGAACTGTTGGCTCTAACCAAGGTAATTTCCCATGGTTTTGTTTAGAATGTTCAATTGAAAGTGGATTTGACTCTCAAAAGGTGTGAATGTAATGTTTAAGTGCATAACGGAGGTAGTGGAATGCAATTTATCTTCATTTTTTTCCAAGGAAAAAGCATAATTTTCATTAATAATTCTAAGAAAATTACATGTTATATGCCATCATGTGAGAAATGCTTTCACTACTATCAACAGAGTGTCATGAGCACTATTTTTATATTTACATATCATCCTTCATTAAACTTGAAGGGTCAAAAATAATAAACCAAGTCTATATACTTTAAACTGTAATTGCATTATAAAAACTAGATAGCAGAAAAAACAAAAAGCAAAAAACTAAGATAATCACATGGATCATTCATGAGGCTGAACCGCCCCTTCGATGAAAGGCCTATGGTAGATCTAGAAAAAAGGCCCCATCCATGTATTCCTGTATCAACCAGTGTCCTCTGGTTAGCTGTGCGGCCTCTTTGGAAAGAAGATCAACGACTTCATTCCTTTCCCTATAGATATGAGAGCAGACAAATGAATCAAACTAAGATTTTAATAAAATAACATACTCCATGAAGTCTCTGAGTGTGTGCAAGTGATAGATATAGTTCCCATTTATCCAATTTATGATGAGCTGTGAGTCCCCAAAAATTTGAAGTTTATGGAAATGTTTTTCCTTGGCATAGAAGAGGAGATGTCTAAGGTTGTTTAGTTCCACGTAGTTGTTTGTGCCTCTCCCTAGTCCCACTTTTATTTCGAAGTTCACCGAGACATTTAGATGTAGGACTGCCCCTTCCCCGCAGCCCTCTAGTTGGGATGAACCATCAAAATACACCCATGGCTGGCTTCTGTCAATTACTTATGGGACTATCACCCACGTTGGGCACTGGATCGGATCCACAAGAATTGAGTTGAATATGGCTAGCATATGGTTGCAAGTTTCAGCCCCCAAAATATTTTTATCCTGAAAAATTATGTAGTTCTGAATAATCCATATGCCCCAACATACAATGAGGGGTAGATTTTTTAATTTCTGATTGGTTGATCTCGACCACCAAGTCTATCATGCCTCATTTACATTTTGTCCTTCCCATCGAGTTTGAATTGAGAGTGTTGAGCTGATGATGTTCCAGATATTAGTCAATACTGAGCAATGGCGAAAGAGGTGATTTATATCTTCTATTGTATTTTTACATAGGCTGTATCTATAAGGGCCATGGATGTTTCATTTTTTCATATTTTGTTTTGTGTGGATTTTATTTGAGAGAATGCCCCATATTAGAAGTCAGGATTTAAGGGGCACTTTCAGCTTCCAAATGTACTTCCACCACCAGTTGGTGACCCCCATTGTTTGAGTCTCCATGATTGTAGAAAAACCTTCCTTTGGGGAGTAGCTGTCAGCGGGATCCTTGACCCAAATAAGCTTGTCCTCCTTTATAGTGATTCAAATGTTTTCTTCCTCCAACACCCGCACAAACCTCATCCACTCCTTGCTCCATATTTCGTTTATGCTAATGTGCTCAAAAGCCCGCCATTGCATATTTGACCACGTCGGCTGCCCCTCAGCCAAAATGTGTGTGAGCTGAAAAATCTCCACTGCCATAAGTTCCTGTCACATCTCTCTCAGAAGAATGTGAGCATTTCCGCCTCCTGCCCAGGCATTAGAGCCAATTATAATTTGGGTACCATCCCCCACTTTCCATGCTAGTCCTTGTTTTATGATCTCCAAGGAGTGTGTGATGGCCTTCCAGATACTTGAGGCCCCCATGTTATTGTGGCTGGGGTTACATATCCAATCTGAAATTGATAGGGGATGTATGTACTTGTTGTATATTTCTTCCTTCCAAAGGCTACTCGAGGTAATGATTTTCCAACCCATTTTTGCTCCGAGAGCCTTTGAGAAATCCTGAGGTTCCTTAAGACCCCAATCTCCCCATTTCTTGGGTTTTTCTATCCTTTCCCATTTGACCCAAGAAAAGGTTTTTCCCGCATTTTGGCCTTTCTAGAGGAATCTGTAGCATATCTGCTTGATTCTATGAAGAATGCCTTTAGGGATCCAAACCAGAGACATCCAGTAGACTGGTATTGCCTCAAGGACTAATTTTATGAGGGTGATCCCGCCTGCCAAAGAGAGCCACTTCTGCTGCCATATATGTATTTTGGCTTCAATTTTTGCAAGCATCCACGACCAATCTGCAATTTGGTACTCATTTGGCTTTAGCCTTAAACCTAGTATTTCATACCAGCATCCAGCTCCTTCCTAATGAACCTGAAACGATAGAATGCATATCTTTGTTCATTTAGGAGACAAGATCTAAAAATGATAGTTGATTTGTAGTAGTTCAACTCCATTCTTGTTGCTTTGCAAAACAGAGATAGAATTGACTTGAAACAAGAGGTATCTCTATATAAGCCATTTATAAAAATTAGAACATCATCAACAAATAAAAGGTGAGAAATAATGGTCCTGTCGTTGATTTCAGCTCCTCCTAGGGTTCCATCTATTCTTGCTGATTTTAAAAGTCTACTGAGTCCTTCCATGATTAGTAGGAATAACATGGGGAGAGAGAACAGCCCTGCCTGAGCCCTCCCTTGGCGTGGAATAATTCAAATGGTGCCCCATTGATTAGGATGCTGAAGGAAATAGTAGTGAAGCAGTTCCCTACCTAGTTGATGAATTGGTGAGGAAAACCGATGTGGGTGAGCATGAGTTGTAGATAGGTCCAGTTTACTCTGTCAAATGCCTTAGATAGGTCAATCTTGAGAATGGCTACTATTTAGAGAGGGTTTTGGTGGAGTGAAGCATTTCCTTAGCGGTACATGTGGCCTCATGAATATGGTGATGGCTGAGAAAGGCAAATTGTTCCTTTGAGATCATCCTGGAGAGGACTGGCCTTATGCGGAGTGCAATAATCTTGGAGGTAATATTATATATACAGTTGTAGAGGGAGATGGGTCTGGAGTCGTCAAAAGATTAAGGCTTGTCCACCTTGGGGATGAGGGCAATGAAGGTAAGCCTCTGACATTCTTCCTGTTGTTCTGCAGTCTTCAATTGCCAATAGGAGGTCCTGTCTGATGAGCTCAAGGAACGAGATGTAAAATTCAATGGGCTAGCCATCTGGCCCTGGGCTCTTATCTTTTCTAAAATTTTTTAGGGATGCCTCCAATTCCCCTAGTGTGATAGGAAGACTCAGTGCCTCCCTTTCATCATCCTCTTTGGAACGAGGAAATGCTTCTGCCACCCAAAGGATTTTGAATATGTTTTCCCCCCTTGGGCTTTTGTAGATGGAAGAGAAATGTAGAACCCCCATATCCGCAAGTTTTGCAAAGGTGTTGGCCTCTCTCCCATTCTGGTCTTTTAGCTCCCATATTGTGTTGACCCCTATCCTACCTCTGGAAAATTGTTGGAAGAATTTTGTGTTTTCGTCACCCGATTTTAGCCAAATATCTCTACTCTTTAGACGCCATGTCTCCTCGAATCTTCTCAATAGTTTAATATTTTCTTTCTCTAGATTAATAAGTTGTTCCTTTGTTTGTAGAGTTGTGTAACTATTCAGCCCCATTGTTTCGAGCTAAGCAAGTTCAACATCAATCTTGACCAACTCCTCTTCATATTTTTTTTCTTTGCCTTGATCCAGTCTGTAGTTTTTCCTTTTAGGTGATTCAGGTTATTTGAAATGACTGTAGCTGGTGGAAACCCAACCTCTTAGCTACAGTGAATCTAGTTTTTATTAACCAATTCTTGGAAACCTTCTTCACTAAGCCATGCTGCATTGAATTTAAAGGAGGAGCCTAGCTTACTATTTACATCATCAATTTCCAGGAAGATCAAGGAGTGGTTTAAGTAACCCCCCCAAGCCCACCCATTGGCAAATTCGAGCTAGATGGTTTAATACGGGTAGTTTGATGAGAAACTTATCTAACCATCAAGCTAGAGCATCCCCCCCAATTCTGTGATTCCTCCAAGTTGGCCTGATGCAAGTAGAATCAATACTTATGAGTTCATGTTTGTCCTACAATTTCTCAAAGAATCCCATTAAGACATATGATTGAGCCCTATGGCCTCATGATTCTGTCGGCCCCTGGGAGAAATTGAGGTCTCCCCCAATGATCAGGTTCTCGGCCTGCATAAATTCCGTCTGTAATAGATGCTCCTAGAAATCCTCTCAGTGCTGGCAGGGGTTGTAGATATTAAAAATCCTCATTGTGATGTTGGGAGAGGTGGAATATATGTCTACTCC
>APFE030706825.1:153723-173612 GCA_000404065.3 Pinus taeda | reverse complement strand
TTTGTTGAAACTGAGTGCGCATCCCTCCTAGCACCGTCTCACATCCAAGAAGAAAAACTCCCAATTGGGCAGAAAGGGATTTAGGGTTTGGAGTACAGAGGGACCATCTCCTAGGGTTTCTTGTAGCATTAGGAAGTCCAATCTTTCTAATAGACACAACCTTTTCAGTGCGAATTTTTTATAAGGGCCACTAAACCCCTGCAGTAGAAGGAGAGGCCTTTCATGGGTCCACCTTTGTAGGGTTCCCCTTTGCTCTAAGGACCTAATCTATGGGAGATTGAATTCCTGAGGCCACCTCGAGACTGGCCCTTTTGATTGGTTTGGAGATGCGAGATTGCCTACCCCGGGGTGCCTTGGGGGGGAGAGGTGGAATTGGGTCCTCCTCCAATCTGAAGTCATTGAGGGAGGGAGGAATGGAGCGCAAGTTATAGCGGTGATTGGATCCAAAGGTCGAATCCCTGGAGGGTTCGTGGGGGAGAAAATTTTGAACAGTGGCATATGGGGAGTTTAGGATGGGTGCAGGGGCAGAGACAACTGGGAAAATGACAGGATTCATCTTTATAGGGATGGGAACATTATTCAATTTTTTATTTATAGAATTAGAAACAGATAATATACAATTAGATGAAATTTGAGAATGTGGGGGAGAGGTGCTACCCATGAACCCCAATCCTTCTCTGGAGCGAGCCCTGGTGATTGGGACCTCTTAGTTCCAGTTGTCTTGCTCTAGGGGAGCTGTGGTTGACTTGTCCGGTCCTTTCTACAACCTACCTTGTAGGGCCTTGAGCTCCTCCATCCCCATATATGTTTGAGTACATGCCACAACGAAGCTTCTCGGGGGGCTTGGCCTACTCTCAGTGACCAAAGGGAAAGTTTTGTAGAGGTGGCCAACTTCGTGGCATCTGAAGAGGATACCTTCGTAGTCTAGTTCCTACCAATGGATTGTGGTTCCTAACTGAAAATGATATCTTTCGACCAGGTCATCCCTTGTATCCAGATAAACGAGAATGCATGTCATAGCTAATACTCCCGTGTCCATGTATGATCTATCGTGGTCAAGGTAAGTTACAAGTACGTCCCCAATGGCTCTAAAGATATCCTCCAACTAGAACTGCAATTAGAGGCTTGGCAACTGAACCCTATGCCTATACTCTCCTTCTTCGGGTTGAACAGGGTCGTTCATCATTTAAGGAGCATGGAGGTCATCTCCAAGTGCTAGTAGCAAGTCAGCACCCAGTTCACATCGTCCGGTTCCAAAAATATTAGAGCGAACCATCCCCTGTACATTACCAATAGCATGAGGAGTTGTTCCAAAATGTTCCCCTAGACCTCCATTATCCAGCGTTTCAGTTGGCTCGGTGTGTAATTCCTGCCTCGAACACGACCCACCAAAATAGTGCTCTCTATTAGAGAAGCTTTATCTATGCCTATTCCTTCTCCAAACACTAGCGACCAACCCCTTTCCCTGGTCTTGGAGAGAATTGACTGCTTACCAGCCTTCGCCTTCAGGTCTTGGGTGGCTATTTGTTGTCTTTTTGATCTAGTCGAGCTATCTTCTGGGTCGAAGCCCCTATGTTCTCCCCCTTCCAACTCTTCGTTCACCAAACCCTCGAAGAAACCAAATGGCAGAATGCCACTTCTATGGTCAAAGTGCATGAAATCATCATGGAAGGGTTTAGGCCTGTTGGCTAGGGCATTTACTATTCCATGGGCTATATCTAGATTGATGTGACCAAGTCCCAGGTCCTCTGTTAATGATCCGACGAAACCCTCCCTATTCTAGAGGCCTTCTTCTTGTTGGCCTTAAGCTTACTGGTGTTGTCCACTCCAGGCTAGGAGGTCTGAGGGTGATGAAATAGAAAAGAAGGGTGAGTTGGTGTCTTCTACAAGGCTTACCTAGCCATTCGTAACCGCCATGGCTAGTTGAGCGAGGTCTAGCCCTTGCAGATATACCTCCATATATTCCATCCCTAAACTTCTTTTATTTACCTGTTCTTCTGGTGTAGTGGAGATAGCCGGTCTAAAACAACTTGGGGCTTGCAATGGGATATCACGAATATCTCAGTGTGAGAGAGACTGTCTGAGGAATAATCTATTAGTTCCTCTTCATATCCCTCCTCCATTCCCGATAGATTTGGGGTAACCGAAGTGAACCAGGACAAAAGACCGCAAACCGTCAACCCCTCGAAGCTGTTGCAGGTAATCCACACACCTCTAGACTTTGAGCTGTGACGGGTAGCATCTAAGTAACCTTCCACTTGTGACGAGGTCGCACTAACAAATACTCAAGCAATGGTAGAAAAAACTGGAGCCAGAAGTTTATGGTCGGGAAATTGCATGTGCCCATAGTAGAAAACAAAACGACAACACTTGAAAACCTCGGTTGACACCTGCGAAGCTTTGAAACAAGGGGGATACCCGTGGACGCGCTGCAGGTTGCTCATTAAACCCGCAATCTCTATTACTTGAGCCCTAGCACCGAGTGAAAATGTGTGAAGTCAAAACTAGTTTTGGTATCGAATTCCTTCCCCTTCCTTTCTCTCCCAATCGTCGGAGCTCCATCGTAGGTTTGTGTGCCCTTCTTTCCTTATGGAAACTTGCATTAGTTAAATAAGCTAATTTGACATATTTCCGTAAGTTAATTCGAGTTGAGGGTATAACTTGAGTCATGTAGAGTGTCTTCTACTTTATAGGATCCCTAGTTGATTTAATTTTGAGTTGTAATTAATTAATTCAGTTTAATAGGGGATAATTCCAAAGGAAACAGTGCAAGGAAATAGGGACTTGGGCAAGCATAAATTTGGTTGAGTATTGGTATGGGCTTGTCTAGGAAGCAGTGAGACAAATAGAGATAGTGAAGAGGTTGCTCGGGCTTGAACAAAGCATTGTAATCTTATATTTTCTGACTAATGCAATATATAGATAGTAGGGGTTTTTAGTTGTGTTTTTCCCTAGGAGATCATTGTGTAATGTGTTGATTGAATTATTTCTCTTGTATTATTCGTGATTTCATGATCGTTTAATTTTTTCCGCTAATGAGTAGAGTAGATTCAAGTCTATCGTTTTAGTAAATTACAATTAGCAGTTTGAATCTACAAGGAAATTCTACATGGTATCAGAGCATAAATCACTCTAGAAGAGGAGAATATGAGTTTGTATTTTGCAGGTGAAATCGATTTTTCATTATCAAACTTCAAAGCCAACAGGATTTCATTCTACGGATTGAGACTTGAATATGCCCTTAAGGGTAGTTTGAAATATATTGCTTCGAAGGACAAGATGGAGGTGTTAGAGTAGGTTAATTTATTAGTCGAAGGTCTTCGAACTATTATTTTTCTGCCTTAGAGGGGTCAACTTCATAAACATTTTTACTCTCATAAATTTGACCTGTCAATGCTTGGAGAGTCATGATGAGTTTGGTCATCACCTTAATCATTAAAGTCTGTCATGGAAAGGGGTGTTTGAACATTGAAAGATGTTATAACAATCTGTTGATCTAGATATTGAGTGTTGATAGGGTGTCTACAATTAAAGGAATGATGTCAACACAATATAGTCATTAATGTTCCAATTTGTCCCCTCTTTAGACATCATATTTTTCCCTTTTTCCCATCCCCTTATTCCCTTGTTATCTTAAAATTCCCCTATTCCTAAAAATTCATATTATCCTTATTCCTTATTTCAGGCATAGACACCCCACCCCCATTTTATCCTAAGTATAAATCCCTAGGCCTAAATTTTCCTTTCCTAAACACCATTGTGTGTGATGATTGACCCCTATCCCTATCCATTTCATACGAGTCATTCATCATACTTCCATCATTTCCCTAGATTTTGTCATGATCCCAGACTCCAAAATGATGGATTTTTAGGTGCTTTTCAAGTGCAACACTGATTAAACATCAAGCTCGATTACACCAGATTTTTTTTGAATTATTTTCAAATCATTGCAGAAGGCCACCATTTTTCATTACCTCTGATCACATGTAAATGAATTCATTCTTCATGTAGGAAATTTGGGAATTAATCATATTTTGAAGTCAAGTCACAGAGGAATTCACACAGTGTGTTGCACTCTTATTGTGTAGAGGGTGCCAAGGTCATAAAGTGTTGCACAGGGTATTCATCTACACACAATTTCATTCTCAAAGATGGGAGAGGTAGGAGTCGGTGACCTTTCCCGACTTTTCATCGTTTAATATCCCGATAAAATTCTTCCAAAGTTTGTACATTTTCTGCTAAAGGAGTAAATGATGCGCACACTCTATTTTGTCCAACAATAAGTTACATTTCCAAGTTCTCAGTCGTATTTCATAAATATGAACTGTTGTCATTATTTTATTGTTGAGAGGTCGAAATAAGTTGATAAGTGATTCTAAGTTCTTTTTCTCACCTTTTAACCTTAGAAAACTGCGTTATCACCAATTCCTTGACACAACTGTCTAAGTTGAATTGTGTTGTCGCCGTTTTTAGTCTTGTATCATCTAATTTGTACATGTAGCTCATTTTAAAAGTCGAGTTTGACTTGCCGAGTATCAAGATCAAATGGCCCATGTTGTCAGCAAGAAAGGTAGAGACCTAGTGTGCACTAAGATTAGCACCTTGAGCTTAATAAACTCCTCACATGCTATCGGGGTATATTTTGAAAACGTAGGTTGTACTCCCTTTTATCACAAGTTCCAAAAGATATGTCACCATACGAGGCTCACCAGTATGTTTTCCCTCAATTTTCAAGATGGAAAATTTAAGCTAGGAAAATTGGAGATTCTTGTGACTAAAAAACTTATTGTTGATGCCACTAATATCCCAACAACATGGGAAAAAATGGTTTAAGGGAGATGAGTTGGACATCCTAGCTTTCAAACAGTTTTTGAAGCCGGAATTTTTGGACAAGTTTGCCTCAACTTTCCCTAATGTTTACTTTCAAAAGCAGTATGTTGATATTTTGAAAGTTATCCAGTAGTACTTCACCTGTGAAGGCTAATTCAGTAGGGTTTATCAATGCCATTTGAGGCTGTTATGGCACTTTACAGAGAGAAAACCTATGAATTTACCTTATTTCTTACTCAAAAGTTTAGAGATAATGACAGTTGAAGTACAAATTCAAAAAGACAATCATGCTTCTAGTTTATTTCATTTCTCTCTTATCAAGATTTTAGTTAAATATGCAGTTGAAAAGATGAAAATGAAATGGTAAGATTTCCTTTATAGTATTGATTTGTTGCCTCAAATTGGGTCCTCATCAGTAAAAATGGATGAGGAGGAACATAAAATGCAAGGAACACTTAATAAGGAATTTATCCACTCAGTCAAGGAGACAAAACCAATGAAAAAGGAGGATGTAAAGCCAAGCAAAGAACTCATAAGCAAGCTTGGTTAGAAGGTTGAGAAACAATACATGAAGGGTAAGAAGACAAACAAGGATGAAAAGGTGTAGGTGGCATCAACACAGTCCACCAATGTTAAAGTGAAGAATGAAGATACAGTCCAGGAGAAATTTGTAATGAGGCCTAGGACAAGGTCAAGAGTTAAAAAGAATGAGGAAGGGGCAACCCATCAAGTAGTGGTGGAAATTTTTGAAGACAAACAGGGAGACAAGAAAGATCATGGTAGAGAGGAAGAAGTGAAGGGACCTAAATTAATGTAGACGAAGCAAGAGGAAGAAATAGCACAACCTAAGTGAAGTGTTATACAATATGAAAAAGAGGGTCCCAAAATGGTTAGGATGAAAGATGCACTTTCTAAATATCAAATGAAAATAACATTCTTGAGAAGAGAAAATAGGGACCCAAAGGAGATAACCAAACCAGCAGGTGATAAGGCCAAGTCACCTCTAGAAGAAATTTCTAAGGGAAAGGGGAAGCATGTTTCATTTGCAGAGGAGGCCAAGGAGATTGCAATGGAGCCTAGCGGGCCATCAGTTAAAGTTTCTAAGTCCAAATTCAGATATGTGCAACATATGAAGTAGGTAGCTCAGACTCCTAGAAAACCTCCCTTTAATCAATGGAAATAATATCAAATATTCTTGGAGAAGCTGGAAGAAAGCAAGGAACAGGTAAACCAGTTCAGGTAACAAAATCAAAGCTATAAAAATTCAGTCTAGCATATTCTTGAGAATTGTGATAATGAGGTTTGTGAGGCAACTGAAGCTCTCAGCAGAAGAAAAAATTCATCAAATGGTCTATTCCTATGAGGAGGTAATGCAAAAGTATGTATGTTAGGAATTTAGTGTTGGATGCAAAGTTGAGCATGAAACAACATTTGGATGACGCATGGGGATTGGTAAAGAAGTATGAAGAATCAACTGAAATATATTCTCCTGAAAGGGTGCTTTAACTAAAATCTAAGCATGTGAATGAAACTAAATCTACTATCTCATCACCTGTTTAACAACATGACATTGCTCCTCAAGCCTCCAACACCAAGGCTTCCAGCAACAAGACTTCAGGCAAAAGAAAGAGGAGGCGATCAAACCTCACTTCAGGTTTACTTTTGTGTTAAGTTCAAAGGTTACTGATGCTATTTTAGTATGAATTTAAAGTTTTGAAGCAGCATTTAGTGGCATAATGGAATTTTGTTAGGAATGGAAGGCATTCAACAAACAACTTTGGAAATCTGCTATGTAGGTGTTGCACAGGCCATGCCCACACTATTACACACATGGTAGAGTGAAACCACTTGTTAGGTTTTCAAGGGGTTTACATGGAGCACGTGTGGTAGCCATCTCACCTCTCAGTGGTCTGCCACATGCCAATTTCGAAATCACAAAGTATCAGTCCTTATGCAGCTGCTACACAACCTTTTTCATGCTCAACAATCAACCTTTGTGCTTTTTTCTATTTTCACTTCATGCTAATCATTGTCAAAGATAACATTGTTTCTTTTTAGAAAAATTTCAGTTTTAAAGATTAAAAAAAAAAGCAAAACAAAACAAAAACAAAAACAAAAAACTTTTATGCTTTTGTTTTTAAGGAAAAGGACTTTGAAAAACAACAGTTTTCCTCCCTTTGAATTTTAGGATTGATCCTCTGTTGGATCCAAGATGCATTGAATTTAGACATTATGATATCTTATCTATGGTCTATATAAGTTGATTAATGGATATGGAAAAGGTTGTTGTTGGTTTCACTATTTCCATGAACAATATTGCAGTTTATTCTTGTGATCTGTATTAATGCATTTGTTTGAAGGTTGAAGAGATTCTAGTTGAGTTGTCGAGATACTTATGGTATGAATGTTTCAGAAAAAGTTTATTCTTAGTTTATATGTTATCCTGTTGTGTTATCTTCTTAAACTAATTTGAAGGTGTATGGAATAGTTGCACTTGAATTCATTTCATATGCTCATGTCTAGCTATGTAACCAAATATTTCAGTTTGCAAATGGAATATATATACCTTTGAAGGTTTTTTATTTCTTCTTGATAGTCATTTATCTAGGTTTCTATAATGAAATGTCATTTATTCTGCTATTTTTGATGAATGTCTTGATACCCCCATCTTCACTATACTACAATTTGTTGTTCATTCCAAAGTTTTACTAATTGAGCCTCTGTATATGAAAGGGGTTGGAAAATACATCAACATGTTGGACCAAGGAGGTCATGATCACAACAGTAGTTTTTCCTAGAATCCTCTACCACCCCCATACCAAAAATTAAACATTTTCATAATTGGTCTCTATCAAAGATCATATTCGAAAGTTTTATCTCTGAGTTGCTCAGTGAGGGAGCCCCCTCAAGTTGAAGAAGACCAATATATCAACCAAAAGAGGTTGGTGGTTACCTCTGAGTTTTCTCCTTTTGGCCTGGAGAAAATTACATAGTGCTAACATGAGGCAGTGTTGGAAGACAGCGAGCTTAATAAATTCATAGAAAAATATATCCTAAGCCTCCAACAGCTGATGCTCAAGATCCGGCAGAGTGGAGAAAATGTGTTGCAAAGGAAAGAAGGATGATCCTAGGAGTTTGAGATCATATTATCTCGAACCTACATGATAAGGATACTCCATATGCAATGTGGAAGGCCTTGAGAGACCTGTTTCAAAATAGAAGTGACCACATGAAGTTGGCACTAAAGGACAATCTCAAGAAAATCAAGATGGATAAGGGCAACACAATACCACAATACTTGACCAAGTTCACCCAATGTCGAGATGAGCTTGGAAATTTTAGTGTTACATTTGTTGAAGATAATCTGGTCTACCTATAACTTCTAGGCCTTCCCAAGAGCTGGCACAACTACCAGGACTTAGTATATGGGAGGGAGAAGCTGCCAGAGTGGGAGCGTTTGTGGTTTGACTTGTTGCAAGAAGGGATTTGGCGGAACACCAAAGATGCATCATCATCCAAGCATGATGATGAGGAGAATTGTTCCTTAGCTAGAAAGGTGAAGAAAGGAAAAGGGAAGTCATCCCATTCCAAATCAAATTCTTGTTAGGGCAATAAGAAGAACGACTTGTCGAAAATTAAATGATTTTATTGTCATGAGCTAGGACACTGTTAGGGTCCAACCCTAACCCCAATATTTATGTAATAGAATCGAGTCATAGTTATAGTTAGTTAAGGAGTCAATAAAGCCCATATTAATAATTGTAAGTGATTGACCCGCATTTAAAGAAGGGACCATAGTTAGTTGCAAATGGGCCATGGTATTAAATAGATGGTATTAATAAGAACCATGGTACTAACCCATGGTATTGCATGTATGAATCCTATATAAAGGATAGAGACTCCCCTTGAGGAGCGTCATGTCTTATTTTGTAATTAAGCCCAACTCTATTGGAGGTTGCCCCCTCGAAGAGGCAAGTGAACATTGCTTTCCTTTCTAAATAATAAAATACATGTTGTTATTTCTTATTCTTCTGTGTTTTGGGTATATTTCTTTGCATATTTGGTATTCTAGTATCTTCTGTAGGTCAAGAGCATAACAAGTGGTATCAGAGAACTTTCTAGGGCTGGTGGGATCTCCATTTTTAGCAGACTTTTTTTTTGCTTTAGATCTGTTCCGGCGTCTTTAAACCACAAGATTTGTCATTGAGCACATGAACCTGCAGATTTGGGGAGGCATGCACACAGGAAATACAAGAGGTGGTCATGCTTGTTGGACTCCCTTGTAACCCCTATGGGTACCCCTTCAAGTAGTAGTGCATTAGACAAAACCATGCACGAACTGTCTTCCAAGTACACTCTGGGTATATCGGAAGCCCCCTAGGCTCTCTTGAAACTTTGCCATAGATAAATTGTCGGTTGTCTTGCTGCTACAGTACACCGAGAACAACACTCGGGGAGATTACTCGTGCATACGATAGGGTATTCGGGTTGTACAGCTAAGGGTACGGTTGATCCTCCTTGGTTAGTGCCCTGAAAGATTGGGTTGAGTACTATTTTCATACCCTTATGTATATTGCAATCTGTAGCACCTGACACTCCTTGAGACCATAGTTCCCTTTTCTCTCTATAGATCACACATCATCTATGCCAAATCAGATCTAGCAGGTTGGGTTTTGTCGTAGCCACAACAATCAGTTTTGCCATTCAGATCTCTCAAATCCACCATTCAAATCTATCAAATCCACCAATTAGATCTATCAGATCTGCCATTCAAATCTAGCAGTTTGGGTTCTGTAGTAGTTGCAACAATCAAATCCACCATTTAGATCTAGTAGCAGGGGTTCAATCACTGCCACATTCCTACTCATACTCTGCAGTTGAGGGTTCACCGACAGATCTGACTATTTGTGTGGCTCCTATACTTGGGTGTGATTCTCGCAGGACATTGGGCAGAATTAACTTTATGGGAATCGGCTACTGCAGTATTCCTAAGCGAGGAGTAAAACTCCCGGGACGCTTATAGGAGACTTAGCCCATAAGAATTAGATCAACGGGCTGAGCAAGGTGGTACCATTCACTTGTCAACGTCAAAATTTTAGATGGTCCCAAATTTTTATTTTTTTTCGCAGTAACGACAAGTGCACGGGATCGGTGCATGGTACAAACCAGAGCTCAAGCTATGGCCAATGAGAAGATCAACACCCTTGAACAAAAGTTGGATGCATTAATGAAGACAATCCAAACCTTAGCTGACACAATCACAAAGGGCAAGTCAAGGGAACAATCGGAGGCATATGTTTTCAATGAAAACTTTGAGGGTGAGTCTAGCCATTCTCTTCACTTCTATGGAAACCATCAACAGTCCTAGCTTCAACCACCCAAGCTAGACATGTATAAATTTTATGGCTCTCATCTAGCCATATGGCTAGCACAAATGGAGCAATATTTCACATTGAATCACATCAAAGATGATGTGACTAAGCTAAGTATGGGAAGCCTGTACTTGGACCAAGAAATATGGCAATGGTGGTAGTGGCATCAATGTTGCTTTGCAATTCCACTGACTTGGTAGATATGCTCAAAAGCCCTTTTTAATCGCTTTGACCATGAATCTAATTTTTTGGGTCATCTTACTAAGCTTCAACAGACAAGCACAGTGCAAGGATATATTAAAGCCCTTGAAGCATTAGCCTTCCGCACAGGAGTTATAGCATATGAATTCTATGTTTTATCAGTGGTCTCAAAGACACCATACAAGCCGACATCTGACTACAACACCCGGTCTCATGGCTGGTAGCTTGCAAGATATCTCATGAAGTAGAATGCACGTTAGCAGCCCAGTCGAATCGTCCAAATTTCATAGCCAAGGGACGCCCCACCTAGGCTTCGAGCACTACCCAAACATTTAAGGTTCAAAAGGTGTCACTAGCGGAAATGGCGGAAATAAGAAAGCAAGGATTGTGTTACTACTGTGATGAGAAATACTCCCCGGGGCATAAATGCAAGGAACCCAAATTCTTTCAAATTGATGCCACTGATCACAGTTCATCTGAGGAAGCCCCGCCATTTGAGGGACCAGAGGAGGAAGATGAGGACAACCAACCAAACAATGAGCTCCTAGCTACACCTGAAGAACCAATTATCTCGCTTCATGCTTTGGCAGGAATTTCTTCTCCCCAAACTCTCAAAATCAGAGGTTTTATTAAGCATCGCCCAATAGTAGTCTTGATTGATAGTGGTAGTATGCATAACTTTATCTATCAAAGAGTTTTTGAAGCAGTGCATTGTTTTTCAGTGCAGTCTCTAATTTCCAGGTCTAGATAGCTGATTAGGGGACAATGAAATATGAAGGCTACCATGAAAATGTCAAAATTTAAATGGGGGATTATCACCTAAATAGCCACATGTTTGCCATCAACATGGGTGGGTGTGACATTGTCTTGGGTGTTGAATGGATTTGCAAACTCGGCCCAATCACAATGGATTTCCAGGAGTTATATATGAGCTTCAAGTAGAATAACCACACACATACCCTCCGCAGACTCCAAGCAAGTGCTCCTCAATCATCATCTCGCATAGGATGGAAAATTGTTGAAAAAGGGCCACCATGGAGTTATAGCCCAATTTAATGTCGTCCAGGCCTTTGAACCCACTTCTCTTCATATTCATCCTAAGATGCAACAGGTCTTAAACAACCATCTGTAGGTCTTTGACAAGCCTCATGAGCTTCCACCCTCAAGAGGGGAACACGATCATAGCATTACTTTGGTCCCAAGGGAAAAACCATCAAATGTGCACCCATATAGATATCCTTTCGCCCAAAAGAATGAAACTGAAAAAAACATCAAGGAACTCCTGGAAGCCGGTGTCATTCGTCCTAGCATTAGTCCTTATTCATCGCCTATGGTCATGGTGCTCAAGAAAGATGGGGAATGGCGTATGTGTCTAGACTTCAGGGCCCTCAACAAGCTGACGGTCAAAGATAAATTTTCCATCTCAGTTGTTGATGATTTGCTGGATGAACTAAATGGGGCTCAATTCTTTACCAAGCTCGACGTTCGCTCGGGCTATCACCAAATTCGCGTGAAAGAAGTATACATTCCAAGACTACTTTTCAAACTCATGAAGGCCATTATGAATTCCTGGTCATGCCATTTGGTCTCTATAATGCCCCATCCACTTTTCAGAGCCTCATGAATCACCTGCTAAAACCATATCTCAGAAAATTTGTCCTTGTTTTCTTTGATGACATCCACATCTACAGCCTCACTTGGGAAAACATCTTAAGCATGTAGATCTGCTCTTGCAACTGCTCTGGAAGCATAAATTATTTGTCAAATTGTCCAAGTGCTCTTTTGGGATGGAAGAAGTTGAGTATTTGGGCCACATTGTGGGGCGTGAAGGTGTCAGGGTGGATCCCAAAAAGATCCAGGCAATGTAGGATTGGCCTCAACCAAAGACATTGAAGAGCTTGAGAGGATTTTTGGGTCTCATCGGCTACTATCACAAATTTGTCTGCAATTATGGTCGCATTGCTAGACCCCTCACTCACCTTCTCAAGAAAAATTCATTCCTTTGGAATGATGAAGCGCAACAGACATTTATCACTCTCAAACATGCCATGTGTTTCACTCCCGTATTGGCACTACCCAACTTCACCAAATATTTTGTGATTGAATGTGATGCTTTAGGTACGGGTATTGGGGTTATCTTAATGCAGGAAGGTCAACCCTTGGACTTCATTAGCCAACAACTAAGTGGGACAAATATGGGACAATCTACCTATGAGAAGGAGATGATGGCCATCTTACATGTAGTGGATACTCGGCGACCATACTTATTGGGGCAACATTTCCAAATCCGTACAGACCATCAAAGCCTTAAATATTTTTTTGAGCAACGCCTATCCTCGCCACAACAAAATAAATGGCTTGCCAAAATGTTGGGATATGATTATGAGATAATTTACAAGAAAGGTTGAGAAAATTTCGTAGCAAATGCTTTATCATGCCAATTTGAGGAGGAAAGCACCCTGCTAGCAATCTCTCTTCCCATTCCAGAGTGGATTGAAGAGGCTTGCAAAGAATGGTTTTCACATCCTCTGCTCTCCCAACTCATTAATAAATTGCAAGTGGATCCAAATTCCACAACGGGCTACTCTTGGTAAGATGAGATTCTTGACTACAAGGATAAAGTAGTGATATCACCAACATCCACCCTTAAAAGTCGCATTTTGGCAGAGTTGCACTCATCTCCCACTGCAGGCCATTCAGGCTTTTAGAAGACTTATGCTCACACTCGACGTTCATTCTTTTGGACATGCATGAAAAAGGACATTCATACTTTTGTAGCTGAGTGTGATGTGTGTCAGCGCCACAAAGGAGAAACAGTCAAATCCCCAGGCACATTACAACCATTACCCATCCCTGCCTCAATCTGGACAGAGGTTTCTATGGATTTCATTACGGGTCTTCCAAAGTCAGGAAACAATTCAGTCATCATGGTGGTTGTGGACAGACTTTCTAAGTATGCTCATTTTTGCGCCCTACCCCACCCTTTTACACCAGCTTTGGTGGCTCAATCTTTCATGGACCAGATCTTCAAATTGTATGGCACGCCCACTTCCATTGTGTTTTATCGTGACCGGATCTTCACCAATAACTTCTAGCAGGAACTCTTCAGGCTGCAAGGTACCCAACTACAACTTAGTACTTCCTATCGTCCCCAAATAGATGGTCAAATTGAAGCAGTCAACAAATGTCTGGAGGCCTACCTCAAGTGTTTCACTTCAGAAAAGCAACATCTATGGGTACAGTGGTTACCTCTTATTAGGACTCTGAATTTTCTACTTTTGACCCTACATTTTGTTATGATATTACTCTTTTTAACCTATGAATTGAAACCCTTGATATCATTTTTGACCTCATCATCCCAAGGTATGAAGTAACTCTCCTCATTTGCTATATGATTAATTATTCAATACATATTCATGTTATCTTTACAATTAATCTTCGGAAATTGGCTAAGTCGCTGACAGTTGATTGGAATTGTTCAAAGTCCATAGAATCATAATTCACAGTTGCTGCAACACCAGGAACAACAACTGTGTAGTTGCTGCAACACCAGAAGCAGCAACTGACTAAAGCAGGAAATGTCTTAATTTGCAACAGCAACTGTCTGAAGCTGGCAGGACTATACTCGGCCGATGATGATAAAGCATGATCAGCCAAATTAGCCACAGACGCAGGAACACCAGGAACAACACGAAGTGTTTTAAGGGACGGTTAAGATGTACTGAATCAACAAAATAACCAAGGATGGCACGAGGACTCCGAGGAGATAGACGAAGACCACCTATTTTGCAACAGCGGAAAGATCCAATTAACCAAGGAGGACAAAGTTATACATTGTTGTAACAATATGATGTAACAGGAATAAATTTCCTATTTTTGTACAGAAGAATTAAACTGTAGGACAATCTATTGTAATAGATGTCTCCTATATAAAGAGGAGACATCTACAGTTGAAAGACTAGCATGTGATACCAAATTATTGTAGTGCTGAAGGTCGGAACCTCTGTTGTAACTGAACTCTTGGCAGATGAATAAAGTTTTGTTCTGAGCAGTTTGATTTAATATTTGTGTGCAGGGGAATCTTGTGAGAGGAACAGGGCCCACCTTCTTCACAAGATTCACCCATTCCTTTCCTGTTAAGTGTGTGTTATTTCTGTATGTGTTTAGCCTTGCTTCTGATATCTCCCTTTGTTGATACGTTGTTCCTTTAATCGATTGGCGCTATAAGAAGTGTGTCACCAGTGAATAGGATTTTTGGTGTGTATTGGTGACTGGTTATGGAGGCAAGTGCTGGATGTCCTTATTCTGAGGACAGGGTCTTGGTCCTCTGTTACAAACAGCCATCATTTTTCTGCAGATTTGTTACCTTTACTCAATTTCATTTCATTTCTGCAATAGTTTAAGACTGATGTAACGCAGAGTAAGTGTTTGATAGGAATTAGATTTGTTGTACTACAACTTTTAATGCTTTTGAAATTAAAGTGCATACAGTACGAGGTCACCTTTGAAACAAAGGGACTTTCCCGGGTTGACAAATTAATGTGGTACTCGATTGTTAATCAATAACAATTCAAGCGACCAACATTTTGGCGCCGTTGCCGGGGAAGGCGACTAAAATTTTTTAAGGCATTAATGATTTTTCTTTAGAATAACAGGTGCATGAGAGGACATAAGAAAGCTAACTTCACAGGCGGTAAGGGCACAGGAGGCGGAAGAAAAACTTTTATTGACGAGATCATTTCAAAAGTTGAGACATCTCAGAGAACGAGTTCCCAAAGACCTCAAATCTAGTATTCCTCCCAAACAGATCATCAGACAGAGGAAGTACTAGGGCCTGAAAGGAAGCTGGAAACACCAAAGCACATTGAGGAACCAGTAGAAGAACTTGCAGAAACAGAAGATACTGAAGACAAAGCCAGCGACTCGGGGAGAAGAATAATGGAGGATAACAGAGCAGAAGGAAGTGGGGAAAACTCACTTTCCACCCTGGAATTTCCTATTGGGGACCTCCCAAGGGGAGCAGTCCCTATGAAAAATATTCCACCTGCGCATTACCTAATTTTCATGGGTTGTCCTCTGAAGATCCCGATGTGTTCCTCTTTGAATTTGATATACTGTGTAGAAGTTATGATTATGTAACTCCTGCTCAGAAGTTAAAATTGTTTCTAGCAACACTGAAAGGGAACGCGTTAAGATGGTTTATGAGCCTAGGGGCTCAAGTAATCACCACATGGGATCAGATGAAAGAGAATTTCCTGAGCAAATATCAGGATTACTGTCGAACAAGAGAAACGAAGGAAGAATTGTTCAAAATGGTTCAGCAAGAGGACGAGAATCTGGAGGACTTTGTAGAGATACTGCAATATAATTTGCAGCGATCAGATCACCCAACCATGAGTAAGGATATTCTGAAGACAATACTACTAAAAGGAGTATGAGATGACTACCTAGATATGTTAAATATGCTCGGAAAAGGGGATATTTCCAAAGAACCATTTGATGAGATCATCAACCTCTGCATGCGGTGTTCCAGAGGAGCAGCAAGCAGATCTAAAACCAGGGACAGTACATATTCAAGAGTCCAGAAGTCAGCAAGCGAAGGAGCAACACGAGATGAAATAGGTAATCTGCTTGAAGAGTTTAAAACTGAAATGTTAAGCTCTTTTGCTTCACAAATTGATGCTCTGCAGGTTAAAAAGAAACAGGTAGAAGCAGAAGTTGCCTTGACTATATTTTGCTCCAAATGCAGAGGAAAGCATCCACTATGGGAATGTCCATTGGATAAGGTACCAATTTGTACCATTTGTGAAAAGGATCATGAAACTCAGCAATGCCCTTCTTTGCCAGGAATAAAGGCAGCGCTGCAATCAACTGAAGAAGAAGCTGAAGCAGTGTACCTGATGACACAAAGGAGGCAATGGCCACAAAGACAAGGTATGAGTTCTAACACATCATTTAGTCGTTGGAATAACCAGTCTCCTTTTCAAACAAATTTCCCACCCATGAATCAAATGCAATACCCACGCTTTAATCCGATGCAATTTCCTATGCAGCAACCAAACCCTCCTTTTACTAACCCTACTATGTGGAATCCTTGGACTCTTCAACAACCTTATTTCAATCAGTGGAATCCAATTTGGGCAGCCCAACAGATTCCATTTCCTCAATACCAGCAATCTCTTTCCTTACCATCTAATGCCCCACAGAATAACCAGTCAATCAGACCCCAACTGCCTGTGCAACCTAAACAATAATAAATCCCTACAGGTAATTGATTTTCAAAGTCAACCTGTCTCTCCTATGCAATGTAATGACATTCATTTACGCTCTGGGAGGATAGTTGAACCCATCATTGATGACATTACGGACTCTGAAAAAGAAGAAACTAGAGAGGAAAAGTCATCTAACAAGAACACTGAAACCCTTGAATCATCTTCTAACAAGACTGTCCAAACAGCAGAGCCACTCTTTCATGAAATATTGGCTCTTACTAAAACATTTGAGCCACCATATTTTAACCTTTTAGAAGAACTGCAAAATTTATATGTCAAAATCTCATTATTTCAAGCACTAAGAGATGTCCCTATCTATGCCAGAACTGTTAGGGATATTTGTATTAAAAAGCCTGGAAGAAAAGCCAAGGAACCCCTCACAGTTCATGTGATGGGAGAGCTGACTACTTTGACGATAGAAAAATACCCCCTTGTGAAATATGGTGGCCCTGGTCACCCTACAGTAACAGTTCAGGTCGGCAAAACCTTTGTCTCTAAAGTTCTAGTAGACCTAGGTGCAGCAATAAATATTATGACACTCGAAACAGCACAATTACTGCAGTTGAAACACTTAATTAGGGAAACTCCAACCATTCTAGAGCTAGTTGGCCGCTCTACAATTAAACCTGAAGGAGTCATTGAAGACCTGGTAATTTCCGTAGAATCTTGGAATTACCCAGCTGACTTTGTGGTGTTACAAACTAAAACAAAGTTGGGAGGTCATCCATTAATTCTAGGAAGACCTTGGTTGGCTACAGCAGATGCTTTCATTAGCTGTAGGTATGGATCAATGACAATATCTAATGGGCAGGAAACCAAATAGCTGACTCTTTATCCTCATGCCACACCCATGATTAATAATGATAATTCAATTTGGGTAGATTATGAGGATGAGGAAACCCAACCTATCTTAACTGTCGGTCAAGCTTTAACCCTCAAAGACTCAACCGAAGATGAATTAATCAGCAATTTTATTTCTGAACCTTCTTTGGTCAGCTCAAAAATACATAATCACGTCACTGAAATCCTAGAATCTGAATCCTAGAACAACCTTGAAATTGAAAATTTACCTCAGATATTAGCTGATAGCCCCTCCAAAAGTATAACAGTAGAAATTGAACCAGGTAAAACATTAAATATAGATCCTAATTTAACAGAGGATCAAAAACAACAATTAATGAAGCTACTCAAAGAAAATTAAGAAGCATTCGCTTGGGATTATACAGACATGAAAGGGATTTCTCCTGAACTATGCACTCACCGTATTTACATTAAAGAAGGATCCCGGCCAGTTTGTCAACCCCAAAGACGAATGAACCCCAATTTAAGGGAAATAGTAAAATAAGAGCTTCAAAAATTATTAAATGCAGGATTTATATACCCCATAACTGATAGTGAATGGGTTTCTTCGCTGGTAATATTACCCAAGAAAAATGGGAAATGGCGAGTATGTGTAGACTATAGAGCCCTAAATAAGGCCACCCAGAAGGACCATTTCCCTTTACCATTCATTGATCAGGTATTAGATAACTTGGCTGGTAAGAAATTCTTTTCCTTTTTGGATGGATTTAGCGGATATAATTAGATAAGGATTGCACCCCAGGATCAGGATAAAACCACTTTTACTAGCCCTTGGGGGACCTTTGCTTACAAGGTTCTTCCATTTGGGCTATGTAACACCCCAGCAACATTTCAGAGAGCGGCGAAAGGGATCTTTTCTGATATGATAAATTATTCCTTAGAAATTTTTATGGACGAATTCACTCCTTATGGAACAACCTTTGAAGATGCCCTGCAGAATCTTGAAAAAGTACTTAAGCGGTGTATGGAAGCACATCTTGCCTTAAGTACTGAGAAATGCCATATGATGATGAATGAAGGCATTGTATTAGGCCACTTTGTTTCATTGTTAGGAATTCAAGTTGATCCCGCAAAAATACAGGTAATTTTGACCCTCCCTATCCCCAAAACCCAGACAAAAGTAAGGAGTTTCTTAGGACATGCAGGGTATTACAAAAGATTTATCAAAGACTTTTCTAAGATAGCTTCTCCTCTGTTTGTGTTACAAACGAAAAATGCTGAATTTAAGTGGACTGATGATTGTGAAAAAGCATTTGATCAACTTAAACATCATTTGTCCATAGCTCCCATTTTGAGAGGACCAGATTGGGCACTCCACTTTCACATATCCTCTGATGCCTCAGACACTGCCATTGGAGCTGTCTTGGGACAGGAAGAAAATGGTCTTCCCTATGCCATTTATTTTATTAGTAAAAACATGACTCCCACAAAACTTAACTATACAGTCACTGAGAAAGAATTTCTAGCAGTTATTTATGCTATCAACAAATTTCGGCATTACATTACTGGTTATACTACTTTTGTGCATACCGACCACTCGGCCATTAAATACCTAATGAATAAATCAGTTACAAGTGCTCGAGTCACTAGATGGTTATTGTTATTACAGGAATTTGATATCACAATTGTAGGCCGACCAGGAAAAGAAAATGTAGTTGTTGACTTTCTTTCTCGGTTAAAAACTAATGAAAATATTCCAGTAGATGATTCTTTTCCCGATGAGTATTTATTTGCAATCTCTGCTCACTCACCTTGGTATGCAGACATTGCTAACTACTTAGTTGCAGAAAAATTACCATCACACCTATCGCATAGAGAAAAAAGGAAAATTATTCAGCAGAGCGCTAGGTACAGCTGGATAAGCGGTTGTTTGTTTCACACAGGACTCGATCAGGAGATCCGGAGATGCATTGGTGAAGATCATATTTATGATGTATTGAAATCTTGCCACGATGGACCTTGTGGAGGACATTTCGTGGATAAAAGAACAACACACAAGGTTCTCAGGATGGGATATTACTGGCCCTCAATCTTCAAAGATGCAAAGAAATATGTCAGGGCCTGTGATAGCTGCCAAAGAATGGGCCAGCCTAATCACAGGGATGAAACTCAATACCCAGGTAATTCTTGAACCATTTGAAAGATGGGCACTAGATTTTATAGGTCCCATTAATCCTCCATCTAATCAAAGAGTTTACATATTAGTATGTATAGATTACATGACTAAGTAGGTAGAGGCCAAGGCACTTATCAAAGCTAATGAGGAATCAATATTAACATTTTTATTTGAAGAAATCTTCGTTAGGTTTGGATTGCCTAGGGAACTAGTCACTGATGGAGGACCTCCTTTTAA